>JAYECN011263347.1:0-29931 GCA_035222435.1 Microcambeva ribeirae | reverse complement strand
AAAAGAAAAGAAAAGAAAAGAAAAGAAAAGAAAAGAAAAGAAAAGAGAAAAGAAAAGTTAACTTCTGCTGCTAAAGGGCATGCATTGTCCCTGTTTGGTTGATTTTTTAAGCTCTGTATTTTTTTTATGAGGAATTAGATATTGAATAACATTTTCTAAAACATTTAAAATATCGCATAAGCCCAGGGGCTTTCAGAAAAAATCCATAAACCTGGAATAATTCTGCAATATATTTTAGAGAGATGTAGCTTTCCGAATTACTGAGTTTTTCTCACGAACGGAACAAAGGCAAAAAATTCTGCACAGCCCACAGTCAGATTCATTACATATGCATACATAATTTTACTAAGTAACTTGTTCTTCAGTTCTTGTTTAAAAATAGCGGGGGAAATAAGCCAAGATGGCCATAGCAGCCGAAAGCAAACACATCTGTGTTTTTATTAAAGAGTACCACACTTGTGATAAGCAAACCTTCTTGTTAATTCAACACACAGTTCTTTGTTTACAGCCTATCTGTTCTGAACAGGATCTATGCTCTATCACGGAAATGAATGCCCTGGGCAAAAAGTAAGCAAGCAAACTTCAGCCTCAGGTGTGGTGGGGATTTTTTGACTTCACATATTAATGGCAGATGGATAATACATGCATCATGCACATACATGTACAGATATAATTGCTTGTGGGGCTGCAGTGCTCACTACATTATTGAAATGACTTAACATTAAAAAAGCAGTAGAAACAGTTTGGAGTGTTTTTTTCTGACCAAATTATTTCAATGTTTTGGTGTAGCAGAAGAGAGTAGTGCCAGCAAATGAAGAGGATTTCAAGAAAGGATTTCTGTGGCTAGGAGTAGAGTCAAGGATGGACAGAAAGTTGTAAGCCAGCTACATCACCAAAGAAAATGTATGTGGAAACTACAGCCGAGTTGGGCCATATAGGTTTTCCACAGCTTAAAGAAAGCGCTCTAGCTGAAATAATAACCCAGTACCACGCAACATTTATGCAATTTTTTATTTGCATTTAATGCAACCAGTTGCCAGTTTTCTTCTAGCCTCATATGCAAAGGTGCAAAGTCTTAAGTCTTGAAGCTCTGAAAAGCAACACCGGGGCCAAGATGAAACAAGAAACAGCTAAAAAGAATCACTTAATGCTAGATGGCTAAGCCTTTCTGCAAGCGCCAGAACTGCAGACTGATCTTCAGAGGTGCTAAATAGAAGTTCCTCCTGACGTCAGTGGAAATGACCGGGTGTTCGACATCTATAAAAAACACCAGAGTTTCCTTAGATACTTAAGGAATGATCACGGATGCTAATTTTAGCCCAGGGCTGTCACTTTCCCCAGACTCCTGCTATGGTAGTGGAGGGGGGTCGGTTTTGCTAGGGGGCAGTTCAGAGCAGAAGCAAAGCGCTCTCAATTAAGGTCTGCTAGTTGTTACCAAATAAAGTTAGTTGTTATCAAATAAAGCAACAGACAGTATACTGATGTTGCTTACAGCTTTTTGAAGAAGGAAAAAAAAGAATAAAGAACAACCATCAGATTTCTAGCGTAAGAGCAGTTGGGAAGCAGCATTTGAATCAAACGGCAGCTATAACACCTAATTCACAGCAACTAGAATAAATACTTGGCACTTTACAGGTGTAAAGCTATCACATAGGAAATACAACCACTATTTTGTAGATGATGACAAGGACAAAATGGTGTGTGCTTATAACTTAAAAGCAGGGCAAATTGGGGCCAGACATAGGAACAGCTGCATCCATTCCTGCACAAGGAAAATAAACTCGAGGCTACTTTTGTCACCTCTGTAGATGCATGGAAGCTTCAGGGATGAATATAGTAACTACTGAACGTTACTAGCCACACCATGGGCAGCTTCTGCCTCTCTCTGGGTAGGCCTTGCAAAGAAGGAAATACATGTCTCCAAGCGATTATTTCAGCACGGACACTTTCACAAAGGGTGAAAAAGATATTTCTGCAGATGCGCTGTTCCAGCAGCAAAAAGAACAGAGTTAAACCAGTATTGTGAGAGTACCTACCCTTTAACCTTTTAGCACCAACAGCGTAAGTTTTAGCAGAAACATGTCATCTTGCTTTGGATCTAAGAGTTTCTTGTACTGCTGGGGGGAAGAGCTACTACAATCTTGGTAGAGAAACTATCACAGAGGGTGAACATTAGCGTGTCATTTACTGGGTAAATGCTGAAGAGGTAACTTCTATTTCTAAACATATGCCCGATTTTAATAGGCAGAAAAAGAGCATTGTACAGCACCTCTGTAAAATACCATCAGCCTTATGCATCGGTTTCACAATTTGAAGCATACTGAAACCCAGCAAATCTAGTGATAACACTGTGAACAAACGCCACGCTCCTGTCACAGCTTTTCATGAAAGGATGATCTTCAAACAGTTTGGAGACCTGAAAATCGCTCAATAGTACTGGCAATTAAATTAATTCAAGAGGAAACAGACTGCTTGGTGTGAATACATATTTCTTCTGCAATCAGCTGAGAAAAAGACTGTCTTGTCATTAAAATACATTTACTCAACAGCCGGCAATATTTCACTGCACACAAGAGAGGATACACGCGGTTTATCTGGACAGTTGGGGCTCAGAAGACAGTGTGCTACGCACTAAGGCCATCCGAAATGGCTCCATTTCGTGAAGGATGTAAACACATTTAGATTTGCTTGCTTCTAAACATATGAAATAACATGTGGGAGGGGCATCTTTTGTCTTGGGGCAAAGCTAAGCAGCACAGCTTTCCATTCAACTCGGTTTCGTGCTACTGTTTCTTCCTGCATCATGTCCATCTATACTGCTGATGAACAATCCAACACATTCTTCTATAAGCAAACTATGGAGCAAAACATCTAATGTATGGACTACCAATGTCCATACAGTATTTCCCATTAAAGACAATCCTATTTTTCAGAGTCACTGAAATTTATTCAGTAGAGCTGCACGGTGCAATAAAGAAATGACCACCCAAACTAATAATCATTAAATGAGTCGTAATTTATGCAACAGTGATGAGATCTTAGGCATTTGGTACTTGATTTTTTTAGTGGAAGATTTTGAACTATGTTGCCCCATTGACAAAAAGCAAAAATTCAGCTTGTAGAGTTGTCCTGGTTTGCTTAGGAAAAGTGTAATATAATCACAGTTTCCTTACTGGCAGGCACCAGTTTCAAATTCACATACCTGAACCCTGCTTTTGCTTGCACAGAGCTACAAGCTCATTTTATGGGTGCAGGTTCCCTATGCAAAGCGGTCGCAGGGGCAAGAGCCTCAAGGCTCCTGCACGGCACCTCCCCTGCCTCTCCGTGCGCATCACCGATGACACCGCCACAGCTGCCTGGCGAAGCGCAGACCTCCCTCCCCCAGGGGATTATAGCAAAGAGCGCTGATTAACACACAGCTCTCCTCTAGCTGTTAAGCACCTTGGTTTCAGCTTATGGAAACCCACTTAGACCCACACTTTCTTCCAATCCCTATTGTTCCACTAATTGGATCAGTGTATCTGCAGACATTTTACTTCACAAATTTCAGGAGAGGCCGTGGCGTATGCCCGTGAGTGGGGAGCGAAGTGATAGCCTTTGCCTTCGCATCCAAAGTAGCTCTTCACCATTTCTTCTCATAACCTTACAGTTTTGCTGCTGACAAATATTAGGGAGTGGGTGGCAATTAACAGCTAACCTGAGATCACAGGAGTTGCCCATTTGACTACACTATCAAAAAGATACAGAGCCTGGAATGGTCAACACCGAGAGGGCTGCTTGAGTGTAAACAGAAGAAAATAATATTGAGTAATATATTGATTTCTCACATTTTGGTTTTGATAAAAGATTTTCCCATTACAAAATTCCACCTCCATACACACTTCTGGTTAAATTAATTTTGTAATAGCTTTATTTGAATTTCCCTTCACATATAAGCTCCACAGCAACCACTGCCCCCTCAGCTGCACACCTTATTGATAGGCTTCCAAATAGACAAAGAAACACCCTGACAAAATATGACCATTGCACCATCCTTTCAGCACGCTCCTCTCAAACACCATTCCATGCAAATAACTTCAGCAAGAGGAATTTAATATGTTACTATTTTAACAAGCACTAATCTCCAAGAGGCCAATCATACAGAACAACCATAAACACAGCCCATATTTCTTTATCTTTACGCTCATGGCAACTCTCTATAGGAGAGACACTGCAACTACCTGTCCTTACGTTGCATCAGTGACTAGTATTTAAGGCAGTTATAATCAAAATATATGCTGAAAAATCAGGATGCAACATAGAAAGAATGGAGTCCATTGACTAGTAAACTCTGAGTCAGACTCTATATGATGCAATGTGCAGGCTGAAAAGTCAAAGAGCCTACAGGAGACAGCAGATTTTTTGTGCATGTGTTCCTAGAATTAGAGCTTCTGCAACTCACTGGTTAGAAAGAGGCCTTGATGCACTTGCACAAGTATTTGCCTTAGAGCATTGAAACCTTATGTTGCCACAAAGCCCAGTTCCTGCTACAGTCGCCTACAGCATCTGGCATCCCAATGCTCTTCTGCAGAAGACAGACACCATACTGGTTGAATGCTACCAGAGAAATAGATCTAAAAAGATCATTTTTTGTTGCTTTTGTAGCTATTACTAGCATAGGAAACAGATTTTCCTCCTTACAACTAAAGCTCTCTCCTGTAGTCCTAACCCTAGTGAGACCAGAGCACCCATGTTTACAAGAAATAACCAACTAGTAACAGCTAAGCACTAAGAATGAGTAACGAGAAGCCTAATACTTCTTCTAAAAAGAGTGCACATTTTGGATGCCTCACAAGTCCTACTTTTCCACCAGTTCTCATTGATCCTGCCCTCATGATTTACCTGCAGAGGACGATCTCTGTGCCTGCTCAACGGTCCAATGGACCTTCCATGTGGGTACAAGGCATCACCTCAATGAAACCTCTCAAGGGATGGACTGTTCCTCTGTGTGCCCTGGGGCCTTTACCCCAACACTAACTCCTGAAGCGACAATTTTGCACCATCTACAAAACCTTTACTATGATTATTCCCAGACACCTCAGCTGGAATGCCCTGCAAGCACTGTTTAGCATCGTTATACTATTCATGTAAATTATTTTAGTCCTAAGCTTATCAGTCCATGAGGAGTAGTTCTACAGTACTGAATTTTGCGGGCAACATCCAGTCTCTCCTGGCACTACATTTCTTCTTTACGGTTCTTCCTCATTCATGCCGGCTTGGTCATTCCTCTCCCACCTCTGGATGGAGAATGAAGCTATTCCCCTCCACTACTTCATCTGTCTTCTCACACATCAGCAGAGTTTCCCCCAGGAAGAGATTTCTGATAAGAGATCGATTTAGGGTCCATCCACAGAAGACATAGAGGCTCCAGAGTGAATTCAGGCCATTGACTGTAATATAAGCCTATTTATAGACACTGCAGTCAGATTGAACAAAAGGTCAATTTCTCTTTTAGGTTGCAATAAACCCCTTGAATCCACTGAACTTAGGAAGTGGCACCAACACAAGTGAAAGGGCAATTTTGTCCATAATTCACGCTGCTGGCAGCTCCTTCCAAAAAGCCTATGTACTTGTAGCTTCAAAATGCCTTTTATTTTATTTGCAAGATCAGCAGGAGCAGTATTAACAGCCAAAGGAGGTAACACAGACAAATCCTTACAGGTCACACTGAAAATTTAATCTTATAGTGACTGCTGAGGACTGGAAAGATACAGCTTCTTCCCTAAATAAACCTGTTGGTAGTACTCACTTAAGCACAGCACGCAGCGTCATTAAGAAGAGCTGCATTTGCAAGGAGTACATTATCGAGGCAAATAAATACAAAAGTAATGTTGTTTATTCTGTATCAGTGACAAAGGCCATTGAAATGGTCAGAAAATGCAATGGCAACTATATTAAGACCCTTCTGCACTAACATGGTAGTGGAAAGTAGCACCAGGGCCATACAGGGAGCTGGAATAAGACCCTTCATCAACAGTAATATCAGTAAGGCCCGGAGTGTGTTTCCACTTCCTTCCTTACACACATCAGTGAAACAGTGTCCCAGATGTATCCTACAGACTGCGGAAGACAAGTATGAAATGTGTGGAGCTTGTTTAATCTCTTACAAGTAACCTGAAGAAGAGATCACACCTGTTTCACAACTTGCATATCCCTTTTTTCCTATCCTGAAGGCTCAAGACTTATTTTAATAACTAAAAAACATTTTATGACAAAGTTTTTTAAAAAGCATGTCCTATAAATAATTATTTCTGACAAAAGTTATCTAAAAATAAATGGAGTGCAGCAGACAAATCTTACTGCCTGTTACTTAGGTGTAGCTGTCTTTCAATTCAGGAGTGCAAACTTCGCAGCTGTCTGCACAGAAGCACCATACCAAAAAAATGGTGTTTTCTTTACGAACTTTTGGTTGTTTCTTTATTATCTTCCAAAAATACCCCTCCTCTATCTTGAATGTTTCAGGTATTCCCTTAAGACCCATCACTGCCAGAACAACCATTTGCTCTCTGCCCTAGCTTCTAGTTCTGACAACCACACACTTTTACCTACAGATTTATTAACTATTGAGCACAGCAGTGTAGTAAAACAGATGCAGTTCTGCACACTCATTAATTGGGAAAAAATATGCCCTATAGAGTCCTCATTCTTATTCTTTAAAGATTATTTTCAAGTTTGAGAAACATAATTTCCAAACTAGCATCAGTGAAAGACAGAGGGGAAGAAAAAGCAATATTTAACACACACCTCAATAATTAGTGTTGGCAATTCAGACATTTGGCAAACGATACAGTATTCTTGACTTTGAGTAGCACTGTTGTGCTTGGTTTCCTAAGCTAAGGGATATTGTATTATTCCATTTCCCTTTTAGCTATATTGAGATACAGGCTAGTGAAAGCAAAGAGAGTTTTGAGGATTTCAATGCACTTTTTTTGGGAAAATTAAGAAGTAATTCTAACATGAAGAAAAAAGACACCAAAATTTACATTTAACATTACGAGCTAGTATGATCTTTACTTCCACCCTAGTCCAGTACGGCAGTGATCGAAAGATAGCTAATCACTATACCATAAAAACAACCATTTCTATAAGTGTTTGGCAAGTCATCACCATTGCTCTGCTTTCACCAGTGGAAAAAATGGAGTTATAAGGAGGTGAACAGACCTTGCCTAAGTTACAGAGCACAGTCAAGAGGGAACCTCGGCCTGTGAACAGTACCGCAGGCCTGTACCACCCCTCTAGCTGTTGACTCAGCTTTCTGATTCCTGCTGAGTTCTAAGGAGAAAAAAGGGGCACTTTGATGCATCTCCCAGTTGTTTTTCAAATTAACAAGGAAATGAAGGGCACATTGACGGTGGCAGTGTATTGTGTCAAGCAGTAGACTTCAGCAGTTTCCAAGCTCATGGCTCTCATCTCCGTGTTCAAAGGACACCAAAGGTGTAGTTTTGTAATTAGGTCCTACTGAAGACACGTCCATGCAAAATATAATGAATATAACAAATCAGTCATTTCTTTATTTAGACTTTCTTAAAAACTGGTTCCTGAACTTTCCAACCATGTGTTGGTTTCCAACACATTGTTGGAAATTCCAACCACCTCATGCACATCTGTTACCAACAGTGTGTTTAACGCATTAAATTGCTGTATTTTCTTGATTTCACACAGTCTAAATGCTCCCCTAACCAAAGCATTTAAATTGGTGTTCACATGCACGGAGGAACAGTTACTCTACTACTCAGCCTCCTTTCATGTCTTGCACTTCATATTTATTCAGACATCTCTGACCATGAATTCTACACCAAGGAGTCTGGATTACTACAGACCATAATACTCTACGAACTGTGGTTATAATTAGGCATCGCATCCATTGTAATCCTATGGACGTCATCATGTGTTACCAGCATCTGTTGACAGATCTCATACCAGGCATATCACTGAAATGGCAAGTCTGGAGAGGGCAGCCCACAATAGAAACAATGGCATTTATTTTTGGGTTGTTCCAGGACTGTCTCATAGAAAATATATGCTGCCAACTGCCAGCGCTCCATTGAGATCACCTTTCAATATTATATTACCAGCTTGAATAAAGATCTGTGCCCAGGTATCTACAATTTTTTCTTCATACTTTAGGGAATAAAGAATGACTTCCAGCCACTGTTACTGGAAAAAAAAAAAAAAAAAAGCCTTCAAATTCTACAAAATCTGTCAGTCTCTGAGTACTTATTTTTCATGTAATTATAAAACCAAACTTCTTTTAAGAAATGAGGATGCCTCTTCTTTGATCTTATTTAAATGTGGTATCACTTTAATATCAAAGACAAGCGCTGAGGACACACAATAACACAATAAAAAATTCTCTATTCTACGAATGTAAGCTTTAATTTACCAATGTGGAAACTGTTGACTTTCCACTGAATCGTCTCCTGTTGGGATAAATGGAAGTACAGAATTTGCCATGGGATCTTATACTAACTAATTACTCCCTGTCCTCCTGTGAAAATCAATAGATTTACTGCAAACCTAACCCGGACTATAGAATCCAAATTCTCTGAATTATTTATCTGTGTTCTAAGAAATTACTTTACAGTGTTCAGTATCTGTCTCTTATTTCCTTATTTCAAAACTAGTGCATCTTCTAAAATGCTGAACAACCCATCCTACTCACTTTAGACACACAAACTGATAGAGGCCAGGTATTCTCTCCTGAAGAACTAAAATAAATCTAGATGATGTTTACAGAAGGTACAAAAATTCTGTGCACAGGACTGCACTGTTAGGTTAAAAATGCAGTTGGTTACATAGTTAGGGGGTTTTGTCTTCCTTGGACCTCTTGGACTTAAAAGCACAATCTGTTACAGTTGAGTAGCTTCCTATTACCAGCACTGAAATCATTTACATCCTCATTATAAAACATAAAAAATAGTTCATAATTTGAAGAGTGTCAAGCTAAAATAAATTAGCATTGATGAGCATCATTTTATCACTCGCTTAGAACATGCAGCAGTGGACAGATCAAGAAAGACTGAACTTCAGCAAAAGCCAGCACTTCTCCGACCCTGAACAACAAGGTCTGAATTTTCCAGCAAGTGCTGGAAAATTAAATGAACAAACTGAGGTAGAACTCACAGCAGGAGGAAGGCTACAAGTAAAAACTTGAGAGGCTCCACTGACTTGGAAAAGCAAACTCACTGCTCTCGGCTCTTACTTTCAGTCATAATGACGCTGTGATGCTAACGGGACCAGACTATCTTTCTTCAGATACAATTTGGCAACTTCCACTTATGGTTTTTAAGTGAGCTGATCAACTATAGCAGAAAGCACACTTGACCTTATGTTCTAGAGGTCTATTTCTTTCTTTCTCCTTTTTTTTTTTTTTTTTTCAGTCCTGTAACCAGTTAACCTTTTAATCCCTGATCTGTCAGCTCTGACTTCAACATCACCTTATATGTTAGAAAGTAAGAAGTACTTTACAATATTTCCTATCTCTCTCTTCCGTATGCTGCTTAAAAATCAGTGTTCTGCAATGAGATTATTTTTATTTTTTCACAAAATTAAATGTGACATATTGCCAATTACTACTGAAGAACCCACCCGCTGACAAGATTGCTGACAGGATTACAATCTCTGGCTAGGTTCAGAAACAGGTACTACCTGCTGGCAAAAGAGTCTTCTTATACCTAAAAGGCAGGAAGCACTTCCTCTGTAATATTTTAAGGAGTTTACAGAGGTGTTTTCCTAGACAGGGAATTGGCATGTGGGAGCCAAACTCACTAAATGCAGCTTTTCAAACTGCTTTATTTCCAGGCAATATTTTCTTTGTCAAATCATTTGATCAGATATGACAGCAAATTTTAGTAAGAGTTGATTCATATGATCACAATTTCAACAGTGATATCTCAGTCTGCTCTCAGAAATGTTGCATGCAGATTTTTTTGGATACCCACTGGACCATCTCATGCATCTTCCTGGTTACACCTACAACTGACTGTCTTCTAAAAGCAATCGGGCACATGCATCAGTTCAGAGACTGCCTTCGGAGAATAAGACCCATGAAGTGAAGTTAAAAAAATGCTGGAATTTCTGTTAACACCTAATATACAAATGTAAAAAGATGGAGAGAATATTTCCACTAAGACATAAGAAAAACTCTTCTGTCATTGATTACAGTCTCATCTTACATAGGTGATCATTTAAGGATCCAAAAAGTGAGCGCTTTCTTAACAAGATACATGGACATAACTATGTATATATCATACACATACTTTGTATAAAGGATAATATATTATTTTATAAAATTAGAGATTCTGAACTCATTCTTGCACATCCCTGGCAATTCTAGATGCATCATGGCACTAGAGCAGGACATTATTCCACAGAGAAGCACATACACAGACACATACTACTTCATTTCCCGACCTTCCTTTGCTGTTTCTCCCATGCTGGGTCCAGGAGCAGGTCTCTGTCCCATTCCTCTTCTTGGGTCATGTACTCATCTTCTTCGTAGTTGTAGGTGTACTGCATGTTTGTTTCTATCTGATTCATGCTACCCAGGATCAGCTTCCACTTCTGTGACTTTGACTACTTTTAAATTGTTGCTGCTACTGCCTTAGTTTAGTAGCTGATGGGTTGGCAGCAGTGTGTCTTTTTTTTTTTTTTTTTTTTTTTCTTCTTTTTCCGAGGTGACAGGATGTGAATCTTGACAAGTCCTGCTGAGAGCAGAGCCTGAAGCTGTCAAGTGGGAGCTGACCTGTGGTGACCTTCCCTCTCTTTCCCTCTCGCTGCTGCTGCAGGTCCGTGCGGCCAAGTCTCCGGAGAAGCCCAGCGCGGCTCTTCGCTGCCGCTTATTATCCCCGCGAGGCCGTCACGTGGCGCCAGGCAGCTCCTGTCACGGCGCTGCTCCCGCGCGCGCAGCCGGACTGGATGCCCAGCTGGGCCAGCCTGGCTGAGGGCTGCCCCTTCCCGGGGGCTCCTACCCAAACTACTGCTCTCCACAGCCACTCTGCCTTTCCACCTTTCAGGATCTCTCTCTTCTTCTACCTAGATGTATCTTTATTGCTTAAGAGCTGCCTGTGACTGGCAAATGTACTATGCTGCTCAGCATTTGCTTAGAGTCTGTGCACCTCTGAGTTGCTTCCCACTCTCCTGTACTTAAAAAGGGTCACAAGAGCCAGTGCCGAAGACAGCACACTAAATATGAGACATTTTGCACAGGACACCAGGTCTGGGATTAAACCAGGGAGCATGGAAGCACAACTCGGCAAAGCAACATCTTCTTCTTCCAGGAAACACGTTCAGTGCTTCCAAAAGCAGGTACCAAGAAGTGCATGCAAAGGTGTGTGGAAGCAGTAAATTTTAATGTGTGGCAAGAACCACCCATCTGTGTTTTCCGATGGGTAAAATCTGCAAAGAGCACTGCAGCTGCGCGTGCTGCAAGGATATCCCTTATCTCCTGGGTCATATCATTCCAGATGTCCTGGCGACAGTATTTCTTCTGGGAATTGGCAAGTTTACTATGTTCGTCATCTCGTCTGTCATTAATGCCTGCACGGTGTCACCAGCCAAGGTCATCCTCTCTAGCAGCGTCCTTACTGGATACAATTTGAACCTTACTTACAAAGAGAAAATGCTCACACATGCTGAGCTTTTGGAAATCACAAAAAACAAAGCCCATCAGAGAGGGCAGAACTGTTCAGTGTGAGCAATTAACAGTCTCTAAGAGTGACTGAATAACCAGAATAAACAACAGCTAGACAGCATTTGCCTGCACTTCATATTGCCAATTGAAGTTCTGCTTTCTGCCAAGTTGCCTTCTATCCCATACAGTATATATATCCTCACAGTATAGAAGAAAACATATACATGCACAGACAATACATACACATCAATTCAAAAAGCTTCATTAATGCAACATTGAAGTTACATATTTCCATTCAGAAGAATGTTTCACCATCAGAGCAAGCTTAACTTCTTAAAACTGATGCACAAACTAGAAGACGCAGTCTAAAAATCCAAACCTAAGAAGCTATGTCAGAGACACCTGCTTTCCACCTATTCAGTACAGATATTTTCAAAGTTGCTACAGCTGTCTTTAAAGTAGAAAATTTTGATGAATGCTGTGCCTGAAATTATTGTTCCAGTGCAAATGAGTTGTACCTCAGGGACCTCTCAGCCCCTGTCAAATAGTGATTACAAAGCAACATACTTCATATTTGCACACACTAGGTGTATGCTCATGCATATGCCAGCCCCACTGCCACATTTTTACAGGTGAGCCAATGCAAGCAGCTTAGTGCTTTTCCTCAGCACTGTCTCCTCTGGTGACCGACGTGGATGAAGGCAGACACCACCACACCGCTGCCCATGGGCACTGGTGGTGAGCCTAACTGCTGCTGAGGGCTTCACACATGCTGGTCAGAAGACACACGCTATCTGCTGGCCTTCACCATACAACACAGGCCAGGCTGCCTGTGTCATGGAACAAGAACTGAGGCATTACGATGACCAAGAGCATCCAATCGCATTGGGGATTAGCACTAGCTCCACATCTAGATTCTTGAAATCAAAGGGAAATCACCGCAGGTTATCTCGAGTTCTGAAGAAAGGACAGTAAGTTTTGTTTTTGGTTTTTGATAACTGAATTTGCTCAAAACACAGCTAGTCACTACTGCAAATTTACTGTACATTTTTTCTGCATGTTTACTACATGCATAGATAAACTTTAGTAAAAAGAAACAAAACAAAACAAAACCCCCAAAAAACAGTTGTCATAATTGTTCCAAGGAACCAACAACTAGAACTGTATGGAGAATGGGAAGACTGAGCAATCAGAGCAAATCCAAACGATATAAACCCACTTTTTTTCTGTAAGGGAAAAGTATTTTTTAAAAAAAAAAAACACTTTGGTAGATCATGACAGTTCATTTTGGATTAAAAAAATTCAAAATTAAAAAACCACAAAATTTTCATTCTGAAAATGTCAAAATAAGGACCTTCACTTTTGTCAGAGTGCTCTTTAAAATATGAAATGGGAAGCTAAATGCAATGTCCTGATTTTAACAGAACTGCCTATTTTGATGTAATGCAACCTGGTTTAGGTTCTCTTACTACTTACTTTTCCTTCATCAAGAAGTATGAGTAGGCAAGCATGAGTATTTACAGATGGAGCTTTAGGAGGATTTTGCTTACTACTTGAATTTTATAAACTAACCGTGCAGATGGCAATGAGAAGCATATGAATGGAGCTCTGTAGCAGACAGAGAGCCAAAACGGGATTCAAAGTGGGAAGGGAGCTGACTCCTCCAGTGCACCTAGACACGCAGCATAGCAGCACGAGGTGTGAGCAGGCAGCACGGTGCTTCAGCTGCCTTCTCCCCCTAGCAGGGAGTGTAGGACGATCCCCACTAAAGCTGGTAAAGTTGCACAGCTACAAAGTGTGTGTCCCTAAGGAGAAAAAAAATCAGAACAAACAAGAGAAATAAGTTGAGCAAGAAAGAAAGGACAGTAGTCCTAAAAATACTGTGACCCATATAGAAAAGGAATTTCAATCTGGCAGGGACACTGAGAGACCATAGCTATACCTGAGGTTGAAATGACAGACTCCAGATAAATTAGAAGAAATAACATGGCTCAGGAAGGTCAGAAACAGATACAGCAGTGCTCAATTGTCTACTATTTTTATCTTTTACTTGGCAAGAGGCATGCATTTGTATGTAGTTCATGCTAATACAAATGTTAGTGAAGGCTTACCCAGAAGGATGACTTCACCCCAGGAGAACACTGTGCTGACAAGGTATGATTTCCATTTTCCATGCATAAGGAGCACCAAGTAGGCCAGCATTTTCTTAAAGGAAGCAGCAGATCTGCAGGTGAACTCATTCAGCGTTTCTTCATTTTAGTTCCAACGTATGAAACTAATACTGCCTAAGCAGAAGCCTCTTGGCATTCTTTCCATTAAGCCTCTTGAAAGTCAAAGAGCTTTTCTAACGAAAGGAAGCAGAATTTTCACTCCTGTGACAGCCTGTGTCATTTTTTAATGAAATGAAAATTGCTTCACACAATTTACTTTTAACACTCATTTGCTCCCCCAAAGCAGTCCTATCATTCTGTTGAGAACTCCCTCCTCCATATTTGCACTGTTCGTCAGACTCTCAATCCCTTCAACCTTATTCTTCTCTCACAAAATCCTAGAATAAGGATAAAGACTTTTCAATAAAGCTTCAAAAATGTTTAACATTGCACAATATTCCTTCAGATTATTCTTCTATCTGAATTTAGTCAGATTAGAATATGGAATTAGCCAGATTTCTCTAACAATCATTAGTGAAACAATAAACTGTTATGAAAATGATCATGATTAGTTTTCTGCTTTAACATTTCTGTGTAAGAATAAAATAGTTTACATCTGCCTGAGCTGTTTCAGAAAGGTCACAGGAAAAAAAGGAACCTTGTGAGAGCTCCATAAACTGGCAAGTGAGTCTTTAAGGAATCACCTTGCTGCAGGTACAGCCTGTTTCTCTAGGGGGGAAAAAAGAAAAAAAAGAAAGACCATTAGGATTCTTTTTTGCGTTTTTTATTGTTGTAGTTGTTGTTTTGTTTTGTTTTCCCTCAAGAGAAATGTCAGGTAAATATAAAAGAAATTCAAAGTAGCTGTTCTTCAGTGTAAACTGTTATCAAAATCTTAATTCAGGAATCAAAAAGCTCTTCTATTTTCAGAGCATATCATAATTGCTCCTTATAATGCTCTTCTGCTTGTAGCAAATATGCACTACTTCAAAGTTTAATCTGTAAAAATTCAAATTATTTAATGATAATTTGAATCATTCAGATTCATTCTTCATGTAATAAAAGAAAATTGCCTTCTTCGATGTAAAAAACCAATTTAGTATTTTGTGATTTCAGAAGAAAGCCAAGAAATTAAATCTATATTCAAAGACATTGAACAAATGTTAAACGGGCTTCATATTCCTGAAATGAACACACAGAAAATAGAGAGAAGCAGACATTCAAGAACCAAAGCTCTGTTTAGTTCTGAGCTAAGGAAGAGCAACACAACAGGCACTAAGAATCTAAGACCTGCCATATCTAGCATGAAGAGACTCAACTTTGGACTCCTAAAAGTCCCTGTCCTACTCATGTGTGGTGGTATTAGCCGAAAAAAAAAAAAAAAAGTATGCTTTTAAAAAAGACTAATATAATGCATGCTGTTTCAAATGACATGTTGGGAAATACAAGTGTAGGAAGAGCTGAAATAGGCACTTGTGGCTTCATGGTAATGACCAACATCGTCAGAAGATTTCGAAGTGCTTCATCAGCTATATATAGAAACAACTTACGCTGCTGCTGAAACGTAGCCGTGGATGAAGTGTAGCAAGAAGCATTTATAGAACAAATACTACCAAAGCATAGTTTGAGCTTCAGGAATATGGAGAAAATGATGCCTGCACTGAGATCACTAGGTTTCGTCAGCTCTTTGAGAGGAAGGAAAATCATAGGGCAGTGACACTGGGTGATCCAGACTGGCTTAAGGCACACTATGTGACCTTTCGCAAGTCACTTCAGGTGAAATATTCCCAAAAGGCGAAGTGGTGGCCCTCTCTAAAAGATACAGAAACAAGCTTGCTGCACTGCCACTCTTCCATCTCTAAAATAGTGTAAACAGTGCTTCCTTTGCCCTTTAATCCATCTTTACCCCACATCATAAAGCTTTTTTTTCTCTCTAAAAACCCTGATCACCCTACAGAACACTTAAAATTACAGTGCACTTGACTTCCCTGTGCTCTTCATCTCCACGTTTCTCTCAGAGGTCTATGTGCAGCCTGTTCGCAGACACGCTTGGCAGTGTGCTCGTATGTGAGACTTGCTAGGGCATTTGGGTCCCTTATGCTCTGGATGAGAGGTCCCTGCCATTCCTAGGGCCACACTGGCAGCCTGCACATGCGCGGGTACATGGACCTGGTTCCCAGAGAGGATTCAAGGCAGGTATTATCAGGAAACATGTAACATTTGGTGCCTGCCACAGCAGGCTGTGAAGTGCTATGATACACAGTAATAATCTCAGACTCCACGGTGAGTGCTGGAAGCTGTAACATGGTAGAGGATAAACCCTCCAGTGAGGACTACAGTCAGCCAGCACTGCACAAGAGCTTGCCTTGCATGAATGAGGAGAGTCCTCAGCCCTTATATTCTCATATATTTCTATCAAATATTCCATAAGAAATGGCTATACCTGACCTCCCGTCTCTCTTGATCTAGTCTCTTGACGATGCCTCTTTCTTTTAAGGGTTCTTGGGTAGGTGCAATTCAAAAGGACGTATCATGAAGTAAACAAAATCAGAAGCTTTCATAAATGCCTTGCATGGATTAGAAGTGCAGTATCAAAGGAAAAAACAGCAAATGTATATGCCAATTTATATGCAACACAATCAGCCTCTCAGTGGAGGGGAGTTGTAGAGCAATATGCAGACAGTTACAATATAATACACATGGTAACAGGTGGGGAAACCACAAATAGTGCTGCAGTAAGACTGGAAAAATGGCGAGACAGAGCCAGGATTTCAAAAATGACGTGGTGATGAGAATGGGGCAGGACTGGGAGCACAGCGTGGCCTATTACGAAGCTTCAGAAGAACCATCGTGTACTCACAAAACCCCAGCTGCTGCTGCTGGTTAATGTTAGCTTAGGCATAACAGACTCAAAAAAAAAAATATATATAAAAAGCAAGAAACTGGGGGTCTAGTGCAGTGCTCAAGCCTGCACCTATAAACAGTTTGTACTTCATGAACATGAGCAGTTTAAAAAACCCTTAGTGAGTCCACCTATGGCCCATAACCAATTAATCCAGATTATTTTCTAAAAAATGCACATTATTCAGGAATAGTTTGGGTCACACCAAGAGAACAGAAATGTGTGCTAGATAACAATACACAGACAATATATATTTCTCTATCTAGAAACACTGTCAACTAAGTCAAAATTTCCAGACAATGATTATCTACGGGACACACAGGAGACCTGGCAGGTTTCAAATCACTGTGGCATTAGTCAGAGATTATGGGCACAGGATAAACGGGCACTGCAAATCAGACACGGCTGGTTCTGAACTCAGCTGTTGTACTGATTCACTGAATGACCTTAGACAAGTTGCAGTCTCTCCAGCCTCCTGTCTCCTTCCAGATACCACACTGTAATTTCATTGTCCGTCAGATTATACCAATCTACTCAGGAAAGTAACTTGTTTGCATGCATTGCCCACCTGTAAAAGTGAGTATCAACTACTTCTTCATTCTGCAGGGGTAATACAAAGCTCAGTAAAAAGGGTAAATTGATGGCTGCATAAAACAGTGCCAGCTGAACCTGAATTACTGCCAAACAGCGATATGGTTTTACATTCTTTTTGCAATATATACAGAGCAAGTTTTCCACTTCCAGAATGGTTTTTCTTGCAGTTTGATCAGCAAAGCTTTACTCAGACACTCAGATGCGCAGAGAATCAGCACAGACAGCATGAGCAGTGTTCCTGCTGTGCCTGACATTTAAGCAACAGGGCCTGGATTTTCCAATTCCTTCTCTGAAGACAATTGCTCTCTGTCCATCTGTGATCCCTCCTGCTAACTTTGGCCATATTCTTACCTGAAGAACAACAGGTACCAGTTTCACACATCAGATTTTCCAGTACGAGACTGGTTGCTCATAAAATCATCACCAGCAACAAACTAGCCCTGGTAATGGCTCTTGTACAAGGCTCACTTCTCTCCCTAGGCAGGTTTCACTTAGCATAAGCAAAGGTGGAGACGAGAGCATTCCCACTTTCATTCATTTTGAAGCCAATTTGTCCACAGCATAAATGCAGTGGAGCTGTGTTAATGTGCAGTGTAGTCCTCTGCTACATCGTGGAGTTAAAACCAGAACAACTGCAATCTTCTTGCATTTCATATTTGAACTGATTTCACAGTCCTTCATGACAGGTTTTGTCCTAGGTGCTTTTCACAAGCTCATGGGGACAATAATTGCCATAGGCCAAGCCAGGAACTGGGACAAAGGTGAGTCCATCCACAGGCTGTGCGGCTCCACAGATATTTATAGTCGACTGCAGAATTCATCTTTTAGCTGAGAGAGTCTGAGTCCGTCTTCCCCTGGCCTCTTTTCCTCTAATAAAAGCATTCAGCAGAAACCTTATTTTGCAGCTCAAATGGGTGGCTTCAAATGTATTTTAGCCTTCTCTAGGGGAAACTACTGTGCTATGCATGGACTCCCGGAGCACCAAGAGACTTTTTACTTCTTTCTCAAGGCTCATCAGCTCCCCCTTACTTCACAGATTACCTTGGCACACAGACCATCTATAGAGAATTAGGCCAATGGAGCAGCACAAGCCCTAAACTGGCAGGTTTATTTTTTTTACTGTTTAAGGCACTAGTGGTAGAAGTAGCACTCAGACTCTTCTGAGTCATAGACCGCACTTTCAGTTGCAGCAGAGAATGGCTAAAATCATGTTGGAAATGGAAACACCTGCAAAAATAGGATTCTGCTTGGCCTAAAGGTTCAAGGCTCAAGGCCTACTCAGCTAGTAAAAAGAGAATAGATAATTCTACACAAAAAAGCAGTTTAGGGAAGAAACAAAATGCTCTAGTATCAGCATCCATTACCCTAAAACCCACTGAAGGAGGACACAGAGCAGTTTTGAGCATGTGTCTCAGCTTTCTTTCTGTAGGCATCGCACAATATTCATGCTGCAAAATATAATGACGTATGTAAAAATGAATTCCCAAATAGACTTGTAAGAATTCAGATACAAATACTATGAAGAACACAGCTGAAAATCAAAAATATAAATCTGGGAACAGGTTTCTAGAGCATGCAACAAACCTCACTGAATAAAAAAGAAAAATAATAATGGTGTAAAGCCCATTTTTTTTATGCATTGAACACAGCACCATTTCTGGAGAAAGGTAGCTTGTGACTAAGTAATTAGAGTCTACACAATGATACACACTTAAACAGCAGAATTATAGTTGCTTGGAAAACTTTAATTCTGACATAATTCACCATTAATAGCCTTGTGACCTTTCGGTTCATTTAATATATGGGTTTGTATTTGATGTTAGTTATAGAGCAAATAAATTAATTCTGAATTGGAAGATATTCGATATACAATGTTAAAGAAAGCAGTGAAGGAGAAGTAACACTGGCTTTAATGGCCAGGAAAAGAAGCTTGTAAGTTTATGCTTATGGTATCTAGATAGGAATTACACTATTACTTTACCAGGAAAAGATCTGTGATTCATCTTAGCATTTCAAAAAAAACCCCATCAACTAGTGAGCTGAAAAGTACATAGAAGTTTCAAACAGCTGCAGTTTGGGAATGGGTAGTTGTGCTCCGTGAGATCTACTGTAGTTCCATTGCCTGTAAGTTGCTTGAAAAGCAGAGGCAATTGAGGGAGCTGATTGCAAGAGCATATATTGCAGTAAGAAAAAGCATGCTGTGTCACAAAACGTGTCCCTTATTGATCACTTTTTCCTTCTCTCCATCCCTCAGCTTTATACTTTCTCTTTTACTGTTTATGTCCCTGCTATGAAAGATAAGGTATCCGGTACGCAGCACTCTTGGTTTTGCTTATTACATCCAAATCCCTAAAGGCCACAGTGCTACGCTCTGATTACCAGGTTCTCCAAATGCATTAAACAACATCTCACAACTGTGACACAGTAATCCTATAACATCTACTCTCTCAGTAGTTTGTCTGGCACAGGTATCTTTTAATAGTAATAAATAGCTAGCTTACATACACAGTATCTTATTTCCCAGCCTAATAAATGTCATATCATAATAAAGGACTAAAATCACAGTAACCACGAGACATTTTCCTGTTTTTCATTCCAAGAGCTTTATGGTCATTGAAATCCAGCTTTCTTGATGACTTTCTACAGCAATACATAATAAACATCAAAAACACTACCACCCATCACATAACTCAGCAATGAAATGACTGCTTTTTTCTTACATCTTTGACCACCTCTGTTTGTCTTCCATATTCTCCCTGATGTTTTGATGACAAATTAGACCTACCTCGGGTGTACACAAATAAAGAGATACAAACACAACCTTTGCCTACCTTTTTCTAGTCAATGGTGTTTTTATACATATACAGACCTAACGTGTTTATTTGTGTCTATCCAAAAGAAATACTTCAAAGTTTGTGTTACAATTATTTTAATTAAAAGACCTTAAATTATAGTATCAAACCAGAAAGACTTTAATACAGCAAAATCAACAAAAAAGCCTCCTTCCACCCTATGAGGATTATTTCTAGTTATTTCAGAGGGTTTCTAGCTATTATTAGATCTGGCATGCAGCCACACATAAGAATTCATGGCTTGGGGAAGCTGTGATAGATTTTCCAAGAGCCAGGGAAACACGATACTGTCCGCCACACTGATCAGTAACTTGATGATATGCTTGATACTGTCTAGCAAGCAAGCTTCTTCCAGCCCCTCAGTTCAACCAAAGAATTATTTTCCCTTCAGTCCTGTTCCAAGCAGAACTGCAATTCTCTGTAACCTCAGTTGTCATTAAGTCATGCTTGTTTCTGCCTCCCATTACATCAGCTAAACACACATAAAACTTTACTGACCTCATCAATTACTCCTCAGATCACTGATGTAAGCATAAAAGGTTCCAGTCCTGAGGGAAGGAGGGGTAGCTAGGGAAGACAACTCAATTTTACATATTTTCTTTCCTACTGAGGGGCTTGTTTTCTGTATTAGCTCCAGAGGCATAGGCAAGGGAAAAATGGCCCCAAGGCCTTATCAAGGCATATGTTGCAGAAGGCTGCTGTCTGAATCATTTAACAATGAAATCTGTAAGTGAAGGGTGACTGTTGCATCGGCATAAAGACCAGAAAGAACTGAAAACCAAGACAGACATGTTATTGCAGCCATAAAGTAGGCAAAGAACTGGTCCTCCCCCTTCTTCCTAAAAATTACAACAATGCTACAATTTCAGGTACTACATTGGCATATATAGTGCAAAGAATAGCAAAGCAAAGCAGTTTACCTTGGCCTGCAAGCAATTCGGTCCCTAGAAAATGGATCAGTTTACAGCTCAGTTAGCATACACATATTAAACACACATATCTGTTAACACCTACTTTTGCTTAAAAAAAATGGAGAACTTGATATACTCCAAAGCAGTTACAGTCTCCTTTGCACATCCTAGAAAGGCTTTGATATATACTTCATTACATTGCAATCCCATCACATTTTAAGATGTCAGGCACACTCCCATGGCCTGTTAGCAACAGCATGAGATAACATCAGGTAATGTGAGGGAATGGCCAAGATTATTAGCAAGTGACAGTGGAGCACGTGGAAGGTGCTTTTCCTTCTGTTTCAGAATTGTTTTAACAACCCAAAATGATAGTGCACACACTAGGTTACAGGAGGTGGTATAAGAAAAAAGAAAGAACCTCTTAGCAAATAAACTTTTTTGTGAGTTCTGAAGAGTCCTTTAAACACATACTCTCGCCAAGCTCATGACTTTGTACATAAATAATAAATTGTATGTACAATTTATGTCAATTCCTTTCCTGAATTTTGAATTTGCAGTTGAATTCTACTAAGCAGAAGATGCACTCCATGAGTGCACCTAGAGGGAATTCAGTCTACAGGACAGAACAAAACCAAGTCCACCTAAAACCTCTAACACACACGGCGTGGACAAGGGTTCTTGCACCTCCTATTTTATTTTATGGGTTTCATTCTACCTGACAGCATTACTTACTAATGTGACATAGCTCTGTTTCTGCACAGATGGTGAAATGAATGAGAAGGAAAGGAACTGTGGTAGGAAAATCTTTCCATAGGTAATCAAGATTAATAGAGTTTCTACTTCTCAATCAAATCTTCTCAAGTCTACCAATTCACAGAAGGGACTATACTCACAAAAAAAAAAAAAAAAAAAATGTTTTTTGATCAATTAAATAAGTAAGAATTAGCACATAGAACCCAACATTTTTTTACCAGATTGAATCCATTCTGTCAAAATCCATCCACAGAGGTGATGTTAGTCATGGTTTGGCTACCACTATTCCATGTTTATGGACTAGTTATATGGCAAGCACTGAGAAGCTCAGCAAACTGGTCAAAACAAGCCCGAGTTCAACTTCAAAAAAATATTTTAAAACCTCTTTGATATTCAGGGTGGGTCTCAGGAGCTTAACCCACATAAATACAAATTTGAACAAATCTCCATGATACCATGCCTCACAGTCAAGGACATACAAACTCAAGCAAGCATATTTCCTCATAGTCTTTCTATTTTTATATTTTTTCCCCAGAACACACTTTTCTGGAATTAAATCAAGAACACTTTTTTTCCCCCTCTCTCTGCAGAAGATGTCTCTGTGCCTCCAGTTAAGCTCCTTAAGAGAATCCTAGCTTGGCTCTGAAACCAAATGGAAAAGGAAGAGAAAGCACAAAGATATAAACCTTGGTCTTGCAGCCCTCTATGGGAAAGAACATAGCAGGATAGGAGGGTTCTGAAAAACCTGAACACTTTTGCAACTTCTAGTTCTTCTGTTTTTGATTACATTTCTATAGTATAGAAAAGGCTTTCTGTATTTTGGAAAGTCTACACATTTTAATAATGTTCGGTATTTATAGGCACAGAAGCATGCATATTTATATAGATTTAAACAATGTTAAAAATAAGGTCATATGAAGGTTTCATAAAGAAAAATGATGTACAGAAACCACAGGGATTGTGAAGAAAATAAACTGGCACCTTGATTTGCATCACCCCCCAGATAGCTCATTAGCTAGATGATCCAAATCGCAATGCTAGAACGATCAGAAAAACAGTAGTAACTCCATAAGTCAACAATATCCTCCAAATACTGTAACTCATAATAGCAGTGGTAACAACTCATAACAACTAAACAATTGCTGTAACTGTACATACAGAAAATTCCATATAAGAAGCAACACAGAGCGCAATGTTAATACACTCTCTCTGACAAGGCACCAGTAAAAACAGTCAGGAGAGCCAAGTTTGCTGTCCTGCTTCATTTCTCCTCTCTTGCCTTGTACTCCTACAAAGGCTGACATATATTTATCTTAACGAACAGCAATGCTGAAGCATCCAGACTTGCTGAAGTCAGTGGAACTGCTCCTAATAGTAAATGTTAAGAATTCAAATAACTTTCTATAAGGCTGAATTTTTATCAGTTGTATTTCAACTGCCAAAATAAGGCAGCTTTACCAGTCTAGCAAAATTGCTGCTTGCGTCATAGCTCTATAGCTTTTCAACAACATGTGGGAAACACTTTACAGATCTCATCCCAGAATTATTGTATTTGGTATCATTTTGTCCTTCATCTGACATTAACTTACATTAATTTCTGCTTTTCTCCAGGCTTTTCTCAGATTGTCACAAGTCCATCTGCTGAATCCTGTAGCCTCAAATGCAAAGTGGTGAATGACACAATGCTTTTTAATATTAGGGATCTCTCCTTAACGTGAGGGTAACCAAACCTTGGGTCAGAGGCTGAGGGAGGCTGTGAAATTCCCATCCTTGCAGATACTCAAAACACAACAGGACAAAGCTCACGCTCTCCACAATTTTCTCTGAGCTGGCCCTGCTTTGGGGCTGGGCTAGGTGTCTTCCACCGGACCTTTTCAACCTACATCATGCTATGGTCCCATACCTGGAACACAGTCCTACACACACAGCACAGTAGCCTTCAAGGCCTCCTGCTCCTACAATTCCTCTACCTTCCTCAGCATGACTCACTCTAAGTATGGTAAACAGGCTTAGGGAAGAACACCTAAGGTTGCACATGTCCTCACCATTAAAACTGTGTGTTGAACCGCATAGTGAACCCCCACCACAGGCCAGGCCGTTGCTTTGCCGGGCTCAACACAAGGCACGGGAGCGTCCTGCCCCAGAGAGGTCCCTGAGGCTTCTCCCTCTACCCTTCGACGCGGGGGCTGCTGCTGGACTTCACACTTGGGCTGGTCTCCTGCACCGGCCGCTTCCTCAAGCCAGGCCGGGCTCGGAACCAGCACACGCCGAGCTCCCACGCCACAGCACCGACCGCTAACGGCCGCGCCAACCGCCGCGCCAGGGCACGCGGGGGCAGCGGCCGGGCCCGCGCATGCTCAGTGACACCGCCGCCGCCACAGGCAGGGCGACTCCCTCCTGCTCGCAAGGGCGGAGCTTCCTCTTCCGCTAGAGCCGCCGCTTCCGGTCGAGTGGCGCGCGCGGCCCACGTGGGTGGGGGAAGCCACAGGTCGGTGACGGCGGGGCCGGGCTGGGGGGGAGCTTAGCAACGGCTGCTCACGGGGCCGTTACAGGCGTTGGCAGCCGGGCGGGAGCGGGGGCAGGCGCAGGCGCCGCGGGGCCGGGCGGCGCCGGTCGCTGTTGCTTGGGGCAGGCCTGGTGCGGGAGCAGCGGCCTCCTCGCGGGCGGCCGGTTGGGGTTGTTGGAGGCCGCTCTGCCCGGCCTGGTTGGATGCGTCTTCCTCAGGTGTGTGCTCGCGAAGCGCGGAGCCATGACGTCCCTCGCGGAGCAGCTGAAGCGGCTCGCGCTGCCCCAGAACGACCCCAGCCTCCTGTCCCGCACCGAAGCAGCGTCGCTGCTCTTTGACTGCAAGGAAGCTGCTGCTATTGACAGGGACACCTTTTTTGCCATTGGTGAGTTTGGCTCTTTAGGTGTTAGTGACTTGGGAATCACTTATCTGACAAAAAGGAGCTAGAGGAAGACAAACTGTGAAGGCAACTCATTTTCAGAAATGGCCATAAGCGTAATTTGGGGCAACCACTGGCTGGTCATCCTCACATTGATTCGTGGAAGGTCATGAAGTGGGTTTTCTTGGGGCATCGTTCTGAGCACATGGTAACTGAGGAGGTAACTAACAATATTCAACATTGTTTTACTAAGGGTGAATCATGCCTGATGGATGTGATTGCCATCTCTGGTAAAATGACTAGATAAAATGGCCGGACTTCTGGACAAGAGCAGTGTATGTCATTTATCTTAATTTTAGGAAGGCTTTCTATGTTATTTCATGTGAAGCTTCTGTGTCGAAGTTAGGATGTCACAGTCTAAATGGGTGCACAATGAGATGAATAAAAACCTGGCTGAATGATCAGGCTTGGGAGGAAGCGATTAATGGGTTGCACCTGGAACATGGTAACAAGCAGAGCACTGCAGGGTCTGTTCTGTCCTGTTTGACATCTTTTTTCAGATCTGAAGGAGGTGATACGAGTGTGCTTTTTTCATATTAGCAGATGACACTGACTTGGGGTGGGGTCCCTGGTGCCCTCTGCGCAGGGCTGCAGTGTAGAGACACAGAGACAGGCTGAGAGGACAGGCCAGTAGGAACCTTCTGGAACTCAGTGAAGACAAGTGCTAAGCCCTGGTGGGCAGCGAGCTGAGCCAGAGCCAGCAGGCAGCTCTGCAGCAGGGGCGGCTGACGGCGCTCCTGGCTGTGTAAACATGCACACAGCTGGTAGGCTGAGGGAAACTCTATCCTCCCTGTTCAGCACTTGATAGATCATGTCTAGAAAATTGCGGCCAGATTAGGGTCCCCCAAAATAATAAGGGCATTGATTAAACTGGAGTGAGTTCAGCACCGGGGACTCAGGAGGTCAGAGGCTGGAGAACTTGCCCTGTGAGGACAGGCTGAGGGCTCTGGGCTTGTTCAGCCTGGAGAAGAGAGAATTTTGGGGGAGGGTCTAGTAGCAGCCTGGCAGTACCTACAAGAAGGTTATCAAGAAAGCGGAGCCAGGCTATTCATGGTGGTGCACAGCAGGATGACCAGCACAGGTTGGAACAAAAGAGATTCTGCCTCGATATAGGGATGTCATGATGAGGTCAAACCAGCAGTGGAAGGTTGTGCAGTGTCCAGTGAGGTTGTGCAGCCTCCATCCTTGGAGATTTCCAAAACTTGGCTTGTTAAAGCCCAGGGCAACCTGGTCTGACCTCAGAGCTGACCCTGCTTGGAGCAAGAGGTTAAAGCAGAGACGTCCTGAGGTCCCTTCCAACCTCTGAATTATTCTGTGATTTCAGGAAAACATCCAGACATTCTGCTCTTTGATACCCTTATACAAATGATAATAAGGTGGAAAAGGCATTACTCTGCACGCTTAAAGATGTTTGTCCTTTTGTGTCTTCTTTTTCTTTCTGTGAATCTTTAATGAGGAATATGAAATTTCTTGAATAGGAAAGCCATTTTTAAAGCCACAATAACTGACAGAAAGTCTGGGCTGCATTTGATAACATACATCTATCTTAAGAAACAGGACTATAGCCAGGTATCTGTTTCTAATGTACCACAGATGTTTCTGAGCAAAATGCATCTTAAATAGTCATTATGAAACTCCATGCATAGAATCATTTATATCTTCCATATTTTGCCAGCTACCTGCTTTCTATAGTCATCTGCTTTGTGCTTAGCCATTGGCCTTAACAATCTTGTGCAAAATAAATAGTTCCTGTGTTTTTTCTATGGATTACACTTTTATGTGTGTGTGTATTGTGCACAGACTTTCATTTTTTAACTTGTTCAGAAATGATCCCTTGCCTCCTTTTTCAGCTTGGTGGTCACAGTAGGCTGGGAGGGACCTTTGCAGATCATTTGATCCAAGCACTGCTCACCCCAGTTAGCTCAGGTGGTCTAGGGCCGTTGTGTTTGAGGATGGAGGTTTTCCCAGCCTCCCTGTGGGCATCCGATCCAATATTTGATCTCGCTCATAGGAAGAAAATCCGCTTGTATTAACTTAGTGTTTCCTGTATTCCTGCTTGTATTCATTGCCTCCCATCCTTTCAGTGTTCATCTCCGAGAAGCCTCTGGCTGCATCTTCTCTATAGCTCGCACGATCCTGTTAGATAGTTGTAGTCAGCAATATATTTACCCCTTTTTTTTATTTTTTTTTTTTCTGGTGAGGCCAACCAAACCCAGTTCTCTGAGTTGTCTGTGGCTTTCTTCTGGTTTGTCATTTTCCAGTCCCTTGATCATCTTGGTGATGAACCCATCAGTGCTTTTTTCTGAGGAGCTCAGAGCTGCACACGCTACTCCCCATGCAGTCTCCCAAGTGTCAGAGAGAGGGGAAGGATGACTTCCATTGACTTTCTGGCCATGCTTCAGCCAAAACCGTCCTAAATCCACTTGGTCTTCCTTGTTGCAGGAGCCCACTGTTAGTGCTCGTTCATGTCCTTCATCCTCATCAATTAGAAAATGTTTTAAATGCAACAAAAATTTTGATCTTAGATCCGTTTGATGTTTGGTTTTCTCATTTGGGATTATGTGCAGCAGTGTAGCACAGGGGCTGGGTATGTCGTTGAGGAGGTAGACAGGCAGGACTGGTGATTAACACAGTTTCATTTAAAGGATTCTTACATCCTTTCCACAGGATGCACTGGCTTGGATGAGCTGATGGGGATCGACCCTTCCTTTGAAGTCTTCCAGTCCAGCTTGTTCAGTTCCATGTCCAAAGGCCTCGAACGCAGCGTTCAGACGAAAGCAGTAAATCAGCAGCTGGATCAGAACATTTCTTCGTTCCTGATTCATCTGTCGCCTTACTTCATGCTTAAGCCAGCTCAAAAGTGCCTGGAATGGCTGATTCACAGGTAATGCAGTAACTACATGTCAGTAGTTAAGGTTACTTGAAAGGCAAGGTTTTTTTTGTCTCCTGGTAAGAATAACTTTGAACAATGTTACCAGAGTAGGACAGGTTAAAATAGCAGTTCAGGCTTTGTCTTTATGGGGCCCAATGTCAATTCTTTCCAAATTAGAATTTTGTCTTCTGATACAATTCTGTGAAGATATTGATTATTATTCCAGGATAATCTGTGTAAAAGCAATTATTTCTCTGCCTGGCTTCTACCGAATTTGCCCAGCTCTAGTCCCTTTACAAAGGACTTAGAGAGGCTTTTATATAAGCTTTGAGAAAAGGGCTTCATAAAATATCAACTCTTCAACACGAACGATGAATGTTACACCTTTGTATTATAAGATAACAAGAGATAAATATTCTTAATTCAGCATAAGAAGGTGTGAGGAGAAAGTAAGCCAGGTATTGGGAAGAATTGTCCTTTATATGAGTAGACATACCCGGATGCAGAAACTGTGATATATCATGAAAGAATGAGTGGATGGTTGCTATTGATACAGCCTTTGAATCTCAACATTTTATGTTCTATACTGAAATTCATACAAAATTGTTATAATGCCTGGATTAGTATTAAATATAGAAGAATATAAAAATACATTTAATACATGAGAAACTAAGGTGAACTTATGTCTTTATGTCTTATGAAAGAACATGAAGAATTGAGGCGATTTGCTAGTGCAGTGTCTTTCTTGTAATGTCTTCTTATGCCTATGGACTAGTAGCCCCCATTGGATTTGGGGCTGTAAAGGCACTCACTGATTCAGGATGTTCATCTTCTGTGGTTTTGCTTGAAAACAAGCAACCCAGGTGGGTCTTTGTTTTCACTTGATTTCAAGTTAATGAGAATTCTTGACAGTATGTATATGGTTTTTGTTTGTTTGTTTTTCAGATTTCACATCCATCTCTACAATCAAGACAGTTTAATTGGTTGTGTTTTGCCATATCATGAGACCAAGCTATTCGTGAGAGTTATTCAGCTTTTAAATATAAAAAATCCAACTCATAAATGGCATTGGCTGGATCCAATAAGGGTAAAGAACTTAACGAATGCAAGTTAGGAGAAACATGAGGAGCTTATTAATACTGTCCTGACTCTACTACTGGCTTTATGAATGTGCTCCACCTGTTCATGTGGTTAGTTGTGGGACTGTATTGAAAGATTTAATTGCAGAATTGGAGCCTGAGTGCCCACCTGTTGTTTCTGCTGTCTTTCTTTGTATGTAAAGTCAATAATTAAAAGCTTTGATTGTAATTACTCTTTTTTTCTTTTTTTCCTTTTTTTTTTTCCCTCAAAAATAAAGTATGTTTTTAAGGTGCCAGTATTTAGTATTGCTAGGAAGGCATGTCAACAACTAAAATAATTCTTTATTTAAATATAGGCTATATATAATGATATTCATCAAGTGTCTTAATAGGGATATAGAGAGATATAGGGATATAGGGAAATAGAGAGATCAGTGTTATCTGATCATTAGGTATAATTTTAAGAGATTATGTTAACTTTTTATGTGGGGTGTTTTGCTGTAGAGTATTCTAAATTTTTTTTTTTTTTTTTTTTTTTTTTTTTTTTTTTTTTTTTTTTTTTAAACCATGGAAAGAAACCTGGAGTCCCACTGGCAAGGGGTACTCTCATTACGCACTGCTACAAAGACCTGGATTTCATGGATTTCATCTGCAGACTGGTGTCAAAATCTGTGAAGGTTGTCCATTTATTTATTTTAGAACAATATTTGTGTATTGCTTTCCCAGTCTTTATATTCGTATAAGATTATGCAATTTACCATTTTTAATTTTGTGTCAATCAGTAAAAGGACTTTAGCAATATGAAAAAAAATCTTCTATTTATATATATGGCATTTATCAGAAATTGTTATAAGGAAGTTTTTAAGAACTATTGAATTATGAGAAAACAATTTGGCAATATTGTGTTACTTAAAAGAAATGAAGAAAGTGATTTTGTTCTTTATGAACCCATTCCTGCGATTTGTTTACAGTTATGCATTGAATTTGAGGGTTATCAAATGGATGGCACTGTCAGATCCTTCTTTTGGGGTTGTCATGGTTGTTGTAGGTGTATATTTTCATAATTAGAACTTAAAATTGAGAATGTTAAGAATGTTACCCTCCTTGTTCTAAGAGGGTAAATGGTCTTTTTTGTTTTGTTTGCCATTAATGACAAAAAAAAAAAAAAAAAAAGCCGGGGTTTGTTTGCGGTGTTGTTTTTT
>JAYECN011263250.1:0-29931 GCA_035222435.1 Microcambeva ribeirae | reverse complement strand
TGCCAGAGCCCTGGCACAGCTGCCCGGAGCGGCTGTGCAGGCTCCTGCTCTGGAGACCTTCCCAACCCGCCTGGCTGTGCCTGGGTGCCCCTGCACTGGGTGTCCCTGCTGGAGCAGGGGGTGGCACTGGATGATCTCCAGAAGTCCCTTCCAACCTCAACCATTCTGGGATTCTGTGTGCTTAGCAGTGGGGCTGGACTGGATCATCCCTAGAGGCCCCTTCCAACCTCAGCCATCCTGGGATTCTGCGATTTGCCTGTTTGTGTATCTGAGAATGCCTCGTTTCCCCTTGCCACCACTGTGTGTACCCATCCAAACAAGAATTGCCCTGGGTTTTACATATAGACAAGACTGTGTAAGGCCGAAAATCAAAAGCTAAGCTGCCCTCAAAGCATCCGACAGCAGCAGCGCAGACAAAGCCAAGCCACGAGCTTGTGTCCTCCGCCTTCCTTACCTCCATACGGCGAATGTCGATGGACAGCACCGTAGTGAAGAAAAACATCTGCAGGAAGAAGTCGGACACCAGGCCAACGACGGCGAAGAGGCAGAACTCCTGCAGGCAGCACGCACGTTTATTAGCTAGGGAACTGCCGGGACAGCAGGGAATATTGCAACTTCGGAAGGAGAGCAACTGAGCTAAACCTTGCCCCAAGTGCAGGCCTGAGGGACAACGCTCATTATCAGTATTTTTTTTGGTAACAGTTAGGCATTTGGTACTTAAAAATGTCCATTTGAGAATTCACAAACATATTTACTCATATGCCAAACTCCTCTGCAATGCTCTGCTTTGCCAGCAGGTGCCAATAGAGAAACGGGGCTGAAAAGCAACCTGCAGCAAATGTGAACAGCAACAGACACAGAGCCAGTGCCCAGATCCCCCCTCCCAAGCAAACACGCTCTGCTAATCCCTGTCGGTGCCAGCATCTCCTCCTCTCCCACCCTGCATTTCACAGCAGCAAAAGAACGTAAGAATTTCTGAGTATTTGGGAGTTTTGTCCCTTGGGGGACAAATTCCTGTCAGGACCTAGGAAAGAGCTGGCAAACATGGAAAGATTAAGCGAGCTGACAATAAGTGCGAGCAAAACCCTTGGGCTACAGAGCAGATTAAAGACTCGGGCTCTCACTTGCAGAAGGGCCCTGGCAAACGCTGTTCATGGGTGCCCCCGGCGGCCTCGTGGGTCGAGCCGGGACACATCCAGCCTCCCGAGAGGAAGGAGAGGAGCCAGGACAGGTCCCTTCCCTCCTCGCCCTCCTTTCCACGCCTGTCCTGGCTTCTTGAGCAAGGCCAGAGGCCGGGCGAAGCCTTGTGAGATGAGAAGAGCCCAAGATGACGCAAAAGGCTGCCCCGAACCTCCCGCCAAACCTTGAAGCTTCCCCGTTCTGTCCAAACTGTTCTTGAAACACGAGCTATCAGCGCCTGGTATTTAAAGATTAGTGTGGCACAAAACGAGATAATCTACGGGGCAGCTGCCCCTCTGCCTCCCAATCCTCCCCAGCTCCTCCTCTCCAGCTCCTTCCTCCACATTCGGCTGGAGGTTTTTGAAGGGAAGGGATGAAGATGTTAACACAGGTTCCTCTGGGAGGGAATAAAAGCAGAAGGAAAGCAACATTCACCTGGATTTCACCCGTACCCCTGCAAACACAGACTCCACGAACGGCAGGCTCTGCACATACAGAGATTAATTCTGCTAATGCCTCCTCTAATTCCACTTAGGATTAGAAACATCTGAACCAGGAGCACTCGCCTCGGAAATCTCACACACAGATCCTGCACAGCATGTGGCAAAGCCCCAGCCGGGAGCAGCGCGAGCAGGACTGGGTTCTCCGGAGCAGAAGGTCCATCCCAGCCTTTGGGGCGCCCAACTACCTTCAGCCAAGAAATTCCTCCCTTCTGCTGCATTTCCAGCAACCCAGCAAGCGAGTGACTTGAGCGCCAACAGCCTGGAGCAAAGGTCCCCACGGGATTTACGCAACCTCGCTCCCTATCTCAAGGATGCCCCGGCCCCTGCGGCGGAGCCCTGGCTGTTATCTGCGCCGCGTCCTTCGCTCCCAGGGCCAGGGACCGGGGGCGCGCAGCCCACGCCAGCGGGGCCGCCGCCCGCCGGCATCGCTGCCGGAGCCTTCCTTTGGAATAGAGCAGCCGACGAAAAGCAGGATCGCACGCGGAGCTGGGTGTCACCGCACGTATCGAAGCTCTTTAAGGAACAAGAGCACTTGGTTACGGGTAACGAGTGGGTGCAGGGTGGAGTGGCAGTTTTTCCCACTATACAGCTACGTTTGCAGCGTATCCCTCGGTGCTTTTCACCCTCCTTCCTCCCCTGCAATCTGCGAGCTCCTCTGCTGCAAAGCGCAAAGGGAAAGGGAGCTGTCTCAGTGCTGCCGCACACCAGGACTGCGAATTTCATTTCCTTGCACCTTCTGAAGCCAAGCTGGGCAGCAGTGAGACTGTGGCCAGGGAAATGTGTGATACGCTGTAGCAGAGAACTTCATTTACCCCCAGAGGATGGTTCCTGTCAGCAGAGCAACAGCAGCAGTTTTCACCATCAGCTTCATGTCCCAAAGCGGTTCCCAAGCCCTGCCCTGAAAGCAGGACAGCTCAGAGGACAAAGTAACAAGCGGAGGCAGAAGCCCTGGTGCTATTTCAGTGCTGCACAGACCCAAGAGCACGACCTCGACAGCCCATTTCACTGCAGGTTTCAGTTCACCCTCCCAGGAAGCAGAGGTAGCGATATCCACGCTCCTAAACCCTGCAGACTTGGCCACGCGGTGACGAGGCCCCGCGCAGACCGTGCGATCTCCCTCTCGGAGCAGACGTTCAGCACTGGGCTGTTTCTCCACCTACTTACACAGGGCCTTAGATAGTCAACAGGGAGGCTCCCTAGGGGCACAGGACACGTCATGGGATGCAGATGGAGAGTCTTTTGGGATCGCACAAGATTTATTAGGGGCTATTTAGTGGATACACCAAAGATAGGGAAAGGTGGGTAGCTAGGTGTTTTGGAGAGGAACAAGAGCAAAAAACGGAGGCATAAGGGGATAAAATGGGCCACTCGGGTGAAGAGGCTGCTGGATAGCACATTGGTCTCGCCATGCCCTGAGCCTGATCAGCACAAGACTCTGTCCTGTCTTCTCATTAAACTCCTTTTCTAAGTGTGTTGCTGGGTGAGGACACTCCATGTCTTGTGCGTGTGGAGGTCTAAGCGCCAGCAACTTAGACCAGAAGTGACAGGGACCTGCGTGTCTGGGGTGCCAGTAGCTGGAGAGACTCAAGTGAGTGAAAATCAAGTCCTGGCAACTGCAGTGGGACCCCAGGTGAGCCCAAGGAGCCCTTTCTTTTGGTCTCAACCAAGTCCAGAGCTGATTCCTGAACCTTTTCTGTGGTGGCTCCCAAGAGGAGAGACACCCTCCTGGCACTGCACTGAGTCTGATGTTATCGAGGCCTCCGTAACAACCTGAACACAACCTCATTTGGGTTTAAAACGCAGAAAAAGGCAAAGGTTCATCTGAGCTGCTGAACCCAGGCTCCCTTAGCTCCAGGACAAGCAGGGTGCAGTTCTGCTGGGTGTTAAGAGCACACAGGAACACACAGCCCCACATCAGCATCAAGACGCTCAGCCTCCTGTCCAGGGCTCCCTCCTCCTCTTCAGGGAGGATAAAGTGGCACATGGGAGATGAGCAGCAGCTACCAAACACACACAGCCCCCGAAAGACAAACAACACACTCTAAAGATAAATAAGGCAAAATCTGGCCCTAGAGGTGAGCTGAAGCTTGAGCAGGCTGCTGCAAACAGGACGACTCCTTTCATAAATCTGACTGTAGGTGTCCAGTTCTCGCAGAGATGTTTCTTCTGCTACGGATGCTGCCAGAAGCACTGACACGACTCAAGGCCGACCCCAAGGGAAAGGCACATTTGTCACTTCAATGGCATTCTGTGTCTTCAAGAGGCAGCAACTCAAGGTTAAAGCAAAGGTGTGAGAGGCCAAGAATTGGTCCTCTATTTGTCACTACCTTGACGTCAGGCAGGTACCACTTCCCTTCTGCCTTGCCCTGAGTCCTCTCAGTTACACCAGCGAGACACCCCGAGCAGCACTGCAAGCCCAAAGCTCCTGCAGTTCCTGAGAGCCTTGGATAGAAGCCATGGAGGAAGGCAGGGACTGAAGGTCCTTCGTTGCTTACAGAAGCAGTCGTGTGCTGCTGAACAGCTCAAGCCTGTTGTCCCCAGAGGGGACGCAGAAGAGCACGAGTCCCGCACTCTCACAGTGACCACGAGTCCCCTGCACATCCACCCACCTGCAACCTGACAGGCCACGCTCACCTGGATGGCTGGGACAAGGGTGAAATAGCCGATCAGGATGATCCCAAGCTCCGTGGCCATGTTCTTCATAATGGACCAGCTCTCGTTACTCAAGCCTAGAGAAAGAACACGCAGGGGCAGGTCAAAGGAGTGAGTAGACATGGGGTGAGCTCTGAGCACTCCTCACTGGATTGCTCTTTGTCTTTTTTAAGAATTAGACATCTACAGCTAACAGACCAAAAGGAAAAAAAAAAAAAAAAGGGGCATCTCTGAGCTACAATTGATCTCATCTATTTTGGATGCCTATTTTAAAGCCAATTAAGGCCTAGAGACTCCAGTGTCTGTATCAGATTATCGTTAACTATAAAGAGAGCTCAGGGTGACTCTCAGCTCACAAAACTGCCCTAGTTTAAGCATCTAAAAGTAGAGGGATTCAGAAGTTTAGGAGCCTGCTGAGCTTTTGAGCCCCGTTTTCTCCCAGGATAGAAATTGCACAGAGTCCTTTAAAACCGGACACTTTTGTGTTCACTGGGAATCATTCCAAAGTCTCTCTTTTCTGATGTTTAGAGATACGTTTTTTTTTCCAATTTGCAAACTACATTTTTACATATTCCCCGTACAATCCAATACACACAGTCCAGGTTTTCTGAGCAGGCTGGACTTCCTCCCATTCCCCAGCTCCAACTTCTTAGGTTACCTGCGCCCCGTTTTCATTCCAGGTTTTCCCAGAGCAGGCTGCCTACCTTGGGCAATGCGGAGCTTCACTTCCAGGTCAACGGGCGTAGAGACAACAGACTTGGTGAGAACCAACACGTTCTCCAGGCCAATCACTACAACCAAGTACGGAAAAATCTCTCTAGAGGAAACAGAACAGAAAATGAGATCATTAATGAAAAAGCATGGAAGGACACAAATTAAGCAACAAGCACACACTCTGAAGGCCAGGAGGCCTCTATAGAGGCCAGGAAACTCTGTTCGTTGCTCTTAGCCATATCCCCTCTCATGCAATAGCAATCCATGATGAAGTGAGGGCTCTATGTTTCATCTGCTTTGGAAAAATGTTAATATTTCTGTAAATGCCTGATTTTTTTTCTGACAAGTAGCCATTGTAGACCACTATCACATGAGTCTCTATGCTCCGCAGGGTTGGGCCAGTGACCCTCTGAGAGTCTCTACAGCATCTAGTAGAGAAAGAGGTGCACAAAGAAGTGCAGTCCCTCATAAAGGAGTCCTCTGAACACCAGGTAGCAAAACAAGATCAGAACACAAGGATAGAGATCAAGTCCAGGCACCATCAATGAAAATCCTGCAAGACCACAGCTAAGCATCACATTGAACAAAACATTTGTGAAAGTTCCTCACGTGGAGAACAGGGACGGTGGGCCTGGCTCAGACATCCAGCAGGCAAAAATTTCCACTCGGCAGCTGTGTAGGCAGAGGCATTCCAGCCTGAAACATCTGCAGCAAAACTCGGCCCAATGGGAATTCCCAAATTCCCAAATGGGAATTCTTTTACCTACAGGTGAGCGCAACACACCTCAGACCACAACTGACATAAGAGGAAAGCTGGATGACTTGCCTGGACTGAACAGATGTGTTGAGGAGAGGTAGAAAAGGAGCTGAAAGCCCAGCAGTGGTTTGTCATTGAGACACAGACCTTCTCCCTGGAAGAAATCCCTGCTCAGCTTGCTTAATACTTTTTAGTGAATGTGAAGATTCAAGGCTTACATTTCATCAAAAATCAGACTAAAAGCAGAGCTGCAGCAGCAGCAGTTTCATGTCCTAATACTCTGAAGACTCAAGCAGTGGAGGGGACACAACATTTGAAGGAGCCTCTCTGCTAAAAGGAAAAAAATGAGCCTGCGTGGAGCTATGGCCTCCAGTATAGCAGCTAATTCAGAAAACACAACGCTGAGGAACAGCACGCGATGCACAAGTACCTTGTGAATCCTAAGGAATAAGTAAAATAAATAAGTTACAAACCAAATTCCACTGAGGATAATTTCTGCCCAAGACTCAAGAATACAGACTGCAACGGAGGTGCCTTCCAGGACATTCCCAAGAAGATGAAGACCAGCCAAGGTCACCACGCTGCCCTTATTCAACTCTCTCTCTTGCCCCTAACCTTTTCTCCCTGTTTTGTAACACTTACAGCCCAGATCAGTAAGAGGGAGGGGGAAAAACACGCTGGGAAGTGCTCTGGCATGAAACAAGGATAGAAATGCTCTTGCTTTCCCTGCAGCTAAACTTAGACAAAAATAATCACGCTTCCTTTTCAGGAGGGAATGAATTTGTGCTGTGCCGGTCCGTACAGATCCATGAGGCGAACGCGTGTGCGTGCATCCACACACACCTCTTGGCAAATCGCTACCAGGAAAGGGAGTTAAATTAGAGGGTTTCAGAAGAACAACTCCTGTTTTCTGCCATAACCCCCTGGAGCACCTGCCCCACCGCTGCTTTCGCCTGCCTACAGCCACTGACGTTGGCTGCAGCAAAATTTGCTCCCCTGTAACTGTCATGTAACTGTCACCAGCCCGCAGCAGAAACGCTCAGCTGGGGGGAAACACCTGCCTGGAATCGCTGCTAACTCGGCTGTTTCGTTCCAATTGATTTATTGAACAAACAGCAAGCCAAAATAGCAAGAGCTCTGTCCAAACACAAATTACAAACCTCCCGCCCCCATAAAAAGAAAAACAAACCTCAACCTTCCTTTGCCCAGGTGCCTGCTGGTTGCTCCCAGGGAAGAGGGGATGAAGATCACAGCCAATGAGGCCAGTGGGCTTAGGAGTGGTGCGATGCCAGGGGCTGGGACCCATTGGCCAGGGAACTGTGCCCAGGCTGGGCAGCCCCTTCTGCCGCGCGAAGGTCACCGCGGAGCGTGCTGAAATGCAGAGGCACCACCCTGCAAGCTAAACTGCAGGTTCTGGGGCATGGAAAGTGGAAAATAACTCAGGGGATGATTGCATTCATTTTTACAGAGAACTCTAATGCCTTATGCTGCAATAAGCTGCAGGTTTTTGCAGCCATAGTGTATCACTGGATCAACGGAGCAGGCAGAGGAGGCTGGGGATCCTGGCGCTTGAGATGTAGTAATGATGATTTTCCACCCTTAGCAAGCAGATCTGGAGGCAGAAGAAGCTAGAAGTGATCAGAGGGCAGTAACACCAGCAACACTTGGGCTCTGAGGCTTAGTCCCTGGCGAGATGAGAGCTCCTTTTACCGGGCAGCAGCCAATCTCACTGGCTCAGCTGAATCCAGCTCATGTTCCTTCTGGTTACCTGCACAGCTAAGAGTACTAGAGATGTCTTTAGGAAAATGAACGCTCTGCAGTTAGTACAGATGCTGTGAAAGGAATGAGATGCCACGCTAAGTTCCATCTTATGGATTGGACTGGATAAGAAATGGAGTAGAAGGAAAAAACAAAAGGAAAAATCCTGCTGAGGATTCAGTTGGAGAGGGGGAGATCTTTCTGTTTGCTTGTCCACACCCAGGGTGAAGAAGATGCCAGGAGATCCTTGTTATGTTGTCTGTCATAATGAAACATTGAAAATGACTTCAAATGGTGTTGCATAAGAGAATGATGCAGTATCCAATAGAGTCAAAAAAATACTAACGTTAACCTCAGCAGAGTTGAACCAAACACAAAGAAAATCTCCTCTGAGCCAAAAAAACTTGTAAACAGAGACACTCCTAAACTTGGAAAGGTTCAAGGATTTATCTCATCAATTTCTTTAATTTAGAATGTAAATCTTCGCATACAAGTTAGTCACTTTATGATTTTTTTATAGTCAGCAAGGTCACAATTTTAGACTGTGATTCATCTGATCTGAGATGCCAGCTTGTGGGTGAAGGGACTGGTGCTCTGGAACTGTCTACACATTTTTGCAGTCCCTCAGCTCACATGACTACCACTTTTGGTGAACACCAGCTATTCTTCCCAACCTCCCTACTTAGTCTTTTTTTTTTTTTTCAGCTTGGTTACATCACGTCCCCTCTCTTTGTTTAGTTTTCTTTTCTGTAAATAAGACTAATGTGCAATTACATTATATAATAACGCATAATTGCATTATCTCCTACAATTACTTCATTAATATCTGCAATATGTTTTATGACAAATGAAAGCTATCAAAGAAAGACAGAGCATGACTAATGACTCAGGTCGAGTTTATGGATCACATCTACAGTACTCAAGTACTGATCTCTGAGCAACAAGTTTATTTCAGTTATCTTAGAAAAATCAATGGGGAAAAAAAGCTTATGATGAATAGTGGTACCATTAAAAAACAAACACACCCACATATGGAAAGGTCTGCTGTAAAATGAAAATTTTAAACAGGCAATCAAAGTTTAACCAGGCAAATCTGGCGTTCCTGGCCAAATCCACCACCCTGGGTATGTGCTACATGCTATACTAAGAGCACTCTGTGCTTGTGTCTGGAAAAGTTCAGCATCAGATAGCTCAAGAAAAAAAGTGCTTGACAGATATTAGGGAATCAGACAAAGGTCTATTCCAAAGGAAACTGTCAGAGCAATCATTTTCAGGCACAGAAATTCTGCAGGAAATCTGCTTTTAGAAATAAGGACTGAATTAATCCTTTCTTTCTATCAGCCTATAGGAAGGAATGATTGATTTAGTCCTGTGTGTGACATCTACATCCGAATATTGTCTATTCTTTTATCAAACCTGTCTGCTCCAGGTAGACCCTGTTTTATTTGTACACTCACAACATAACATGGTCATGAGGTATAAATAAGGCTCATTGAAACCACAGTAATAAAAATAGTAACAAATATTATAGTTTCTCAATCCAATCGTTCATAGACCTGCTTGGCTTCTAGGAGATAAATTCCTCAGTCTAATTCTGTTTCCTGGTAAATTATCACCAGCTTTCAAGAGTCCCCCTCATTGGTCAAACATTTATCATTTCCATATGTAAAGCTGGAGGGAGGAAGACAGGAATAGGAATGGGGGGGTGCTTCCTTAACTATTTGGAAAAGGAATCTGAAAAATCAAAAGAAAGATCCTGAAGTCAACTTTAAGCATTGTGAAATGAACAGTGTGAAGAATTTGGTAGGGGAGAGGTGCTAACTGTGGCTTTCTCAGGGATTTTCTACTTAACACAAATATAATGAACTGCAGTAACTACATCAAGAAGCACAGACACCAACTGTGACATAATCAGCGACCCCCATCAAGGGAAGAGCTGACAAATCTCAGTGATGGGGATGAAGCTACAAACCAAATTTATGAATAAAAGGTTGTCCCAATAATGCTTTCAGCTCCCTGCAGTGCAGGGCAATGGCCAAGGAATAACATAGCCCCCAAAAGCCCGTGATGCAGTCAAGGCTATTTTTTGGCAAGCAGAGAAACACAAGGCCCTTCAGCTCAGGAGGGGTCTGATAATAACTTTGCACAACATCATAAGAGTCTGTTTGGAAAACGCTACATTTTAAACACTAGGCAATGAACAGCTGTTTGCAAATGGCTTTACCCCCATGTGCTCTTCTTTGGGAAGAGGTTCAGTTCTGGAAAACATACCCTCCATTAAGAGTGGGCGTCAAGCCAAAGAGCGTGCACAGGCCAACGGACATGAGCAGGGAGCTGAGCACTGTCACAACGGCTGCCAGCGCTAAGCCCCATTTCGACTTCACCATGTCAATCTTCCCTGAAAAACAGAATGCAAATCTCTATTACCAAACAGAAGAAAATGACATATATATATATATATATATAAAAATCAAGTGCAAGGGATCCTCATCCTCCCTTATTTCAGCAGGTAGCTTTTTATCCTGCAGCCCAGAAATGATGTTGTTCAGTCTCAGTGTGTGAAATGTAGCTCCCAGATACTTTGTACCTGACGCTAAAGGTACAAAGAGATTGCTAAAGAGGTTCTGTAGCAAGGACTGGGCCCCAGCATAATGCATGGTTTGCAGCTCAGACTAGTTTCGTACACAGCACTACTGCAGCATGAATGAAAGGGCTGAAAGTAGCTACTAAGGGCGAAAACCACAATGTCAGAACATGTACTTGATCTTTCTGAGCTTGAACTAGTCTCTCCAAAGGGGAGAAAAAGTCATTACTATGCCCTTAAACATGCAGGAACCATGAAATCACCAGAGAAGGTATCATAAGGAATAATACAGCACTTGCTGAAAAGAAATTGAAATCAAACAAACAGCTGCTTTGCTACATGACAGATTTCTGTCATGGTGATACTTCAACATCACCTTTCCTGCTGAAAAGAGAGGGGAGAGCAGTACTGTGGACTCAGCCCTTGCACGCAGTGGCAGAAAAGGGAGCCCACCCTGATCCCTGACACACGTCCCACCAGCGGGCACGCAGGCAGCTTATTAAACTTGCCCTGCCCTTGGGGTGCTCCACCCCGCAAACCTACGTGTGGAGAAGTAGATGTAAGCGAAGAGTATAATATAGGTGGTGACAAGGGGGATCAGCTCGGCAATGCCGATCTCTTCCTTGAAGTGCACGTGAACGATGTTCTCCTCTCGCAGCGTGCAGTTCGGACTGGGATGCAGCAGCTTGAGGCGAGAACGGAGGCTGCTGAGGAACCTGGCATGAGAAGCAATCAGAAGGGTGAGACTTACCATGTATCAAACAAGCAGCATGCAACTCCAAGGAGGAGCTCAATGGCTAGAGGACAACTAGCAAGACGCATTACGGTTTTATACAGACTTACAAAACACAGTTCTCTGTAGGCCTGACTGCTAAGTCTCTTCCTCTCTGGCTTAAACTACATTCCTCACATGTGTGGCCATCTCACAGAGCTTGATTTCCAAGAAGAATCAACGACAAGAACCACAAAGACTCAGCAAAACTGTTTAAAGCAAGGGCTTGCCATCAAAAATCCTGGCTCTGAGGACCTGACCATCCTCAACACGTAGTCTCAAACATCCCGCAAGTATTACATAAGTAGAGCTGATGAAAGGTGTCACACAAGAGTCTCTGAGGCTGAAGGTTTCTTGCATGGACAGCAGCAGACCAAGCTTCAACTACTGTGCTACAAATTCTAGGCATTCCTTGGGGAATTCTGTGCAGCATGGAGCAGAGCACTTACCCTTCCAACCATGCAGTCCAAGCCAGCTCTGCCAACGCTGCTAAAGGGGTTTCACAGTTGGTACCAGCTGAATTAGCGCTTACTGGAAAGGAAAGCACTCAAACTCCATGCACCAGGAGCTGGATCAAAAACAGACCTACTGGGCTCTGCCTGGGGCTTTCAGCTATGACAGCTCTGTGGGCAGAAAAAGCCATCCCAGAGGAACTCCCACTAGCAGCTTTGACTATTACATGTTCTTTTCTAAAATGAAACTGAGAACTGAGTAATGTATCTCCATTAAACACAGCAAGTTTCCTTCCCAAAATAGCGCTCTGCTTCCCTATATCAAAATACTCTAAAACACAAGAAAAGGGAGAATAAAGAAAAACATGGCAACTATCAGAGTAAACAGCAACATTCGCAGGAAACAAAGAAAGAATCCCTAACATAGAAATAGCACAGCTAAAGCCCCTTACCTAGAATCGTAACGCTGGAGACCCAGTGTTATAGTGTATGATACCACTCGCTTCCGATTATAGAGGTTCACCCCACTGTACTTCCCAGGGAGCCCAAACAACAGATCTGCGAAAACAAAATAGGAACAAAGCAATGACAGATTGGTTGAGGTTGGAAGGGACCTGGACAGAAATCAGGTCTGAAGAACAGGAACTGGGCGGGCTATGTTGACCATTAGCCAGCAATGGGCTCTGTAGCAAGGAGGGTGTAGAGCATCCCAGATTGCAGGTCGAGGGAGGTGATCTCCCCCTCTGCTCAGAGTGAGGTGTCCAGTGCTGGATTCCACAGAGCAAGAACATGGGTACAACGGACCAGGTCCAGCTAAAGGCCAACAAGCTGATCAAGGGATTGGAGCATCTTTTGTCTAAGGAGAGGCTGAGAGTTGGAATTGCTTAACCTGGAAAAGGGAAGGCTGAGGTTTCCATCCATGTGTGATTTGAACCAGAGGTTCCAGGAAGATTTTGTGTTGCAAAGATCATCATTATTTAACAGCAAATACTTTTGCTGTTAAAATTTTGCACTAAAATGTGGACTTAAAATCCCCTTGCAGTATTTGCAGGCAAGTATGAGTGAAAGCACAAGAGGGAGCAGGACAAATATTCATTCACCTGTGACAATAGGACAGTCTGAATACCACAGCCAGCACCATTCCAAGAGTACCAGGAAAAGAGCATATGTAGAGGAATAGGAAGAGGGAGACTTAGGCAGGATGCCTGTTATTTTTACTCCTACAGAACAGAGATTGAGGGAACAGAATTACTCTTTTTTTTTGTAACTACAAAACTGAGTCCAAACACAGATGCAAAATGAGAAATGAAGCATATTTGGTAGTTTCATTCCAGCTGCTGAGATTCGCAAAACGCTACCCATTTTGGTAACGTTGGCAACCTACAGACACGGGACACAGCGAGGACAAAACAGTAGCACAACCGGTAGGTACAGTCCTCACAGCTTCAGTGGCTCTTCGGCCTCCTACCTTTGAGCGTAGCTGATGTTTGCAACGTCTTTGGTTCATGCTGATGGATAGTTTTGATGATATCTGGGTCGGCGTTAAAGCGCTCTCGGTCATTCTGCCAAAAGTTCCCTGGAGACAGCAAGAGACAGCCGTGTTCGGGGAGCAGATTCCGCAGCTTCTTGAGGCCCGGCAGAAGATCTGTCACCTGGAGGCAAAGCTCCTCCAGGCTTTTGACCCCAGAACTGAAACATAAGCAAAGATGAAACGTTGCAGTGTGGGCTGCAGCACCCGCAGGCAGAAAGGCAAGGGGTGGGGATGGGCACCCAAGGGACTGCACCCTCATTTACTGTCCTCACTGCCCGTAACCGCAGCACGGAGCCCGGGGTGGCTCTGCAGTGTGTCTGCCCACGCTGCTTTCCCTCCTCAGCAATCCTGGTGCCACAGTTTTCAGCTTCACTGGCTCCATGCAATTCTTCTTAAAAGACCTTTAACTCCTCCCTATCCCTCCTCCCACATATACTGGGTGGGATACTACACAGAAATCTGAATCGGTCACCTGGGGTATTTCCATTAAGGGGAACAGAGTGCTGTAAAATATTCAATTGGTCTAGCAGGAATAAAATTGTTCAGTACCTACAACTCTGCAAAATCTCCCGAATCCCTCTGCATTGCAGGGAAAAGAAAATGCCTTGCAGGTTCAGAAAGTCAAGGAGATGCAACACCAAAAGTGGGCGTGAACTGGAACTTGTGGTTATGTTTCCAAAGTTCATCTTAACACAGTGACATAATCTTTATCAACCAATAATCCAAGCAAGATTCAACTTGGCCTTACACTAGCATCCGCTGGTGAAGGCTCGGTGACAAAACCTGGCAGCACTCCACTTGGCTAGACAAGAGCTGTTGATCCAAAAGGGAACACTTCCCTCAACGTGACAAGAGTGACTGGTGCAGTTCTGCATGGGAACGGTATATTGAACAAAGGCTAAACTAAGATCAAAGAGACTGGTTTTCCCCAGTTCTTCCACAGATGACAGAGAGAGGAGGCAGCTACCAGTGTATTCTGGATGCAGAGGGGGATACCAAAAAGGAACCCATAAAGCAAGTGTCTGCTGCACTACTAAAAATCTCACAGCACTTCTGATTTTGTGTGAAGTTTCAACAATTCTGGAGTTGATGAAAATACAATCATCTTCTGTTTCCTCTACGGTTGTCAAAAATCTTCAGCTATTCCTTTACTACTGTAGCATAAAACACATCTTTTGCACACTAAAAAAGTTGCACTTGTTGCATCAGGCAAAAATAAATAAGATTTAATGACTTTACAAAATAAAACTGGCAAGAAGGAACTTCATAATGACCACTGAAATGGGAGTCCTTTTAGCAAGGTTTAAGTCCCCATGCCTAAATAACCATTATTACCTAGCCCCTTGCTTCTCTTAGCTTTGTACATTCTCTTTTGCTTCCACACAGCAAGGCAACATACCAAGGGGAGCTAATAAGAAGGCAACACATCTACCAGGAGGAAGCTGTTTCCAGCTTGTAATTGGCAAATATGCATAGATCATCACCTGAAATTATGCATATGATAAGGGAGCAGAGGAGTTGAAAACACTGCAGAAAGGATGTCAGTGCCAAGGCTCTGTGAGCTGGTAAAAAAAGGTGCTTCATATTTAACTGCATGAATGGCACTATTAAAAATGATCAGGAAGAGGGCAGACAGTGAGCTTACCTGGAAAGTTTTTTTTAAAAATCACTAAAAAGCTACTGGATGATCAAAAACTCCATCCTCACATTTTTTCTCCATGCTAGGCCTCAGCTCTCAGCATCATTATTTTCACTGAGCATAGGAAGAAAAGCAGGGAAGCTCTGCTATGTTTAGAAAGTAAAGTGAGCCAAGACCTTGACAGCAGATGAGAACTTAGAACCAGAAGGAAAGAATATTAAAAAAAAAGGCAAAGTAATGAGTATAAAATGCACAAAAACAGGCAAAGCATTAGTATAAAATGCACTCTTGATTTAAGAGTGGAATAAGGTAGCATGATCTGATTGACTAATCTGATTGCTCTTTTAAAATATCTGATTTTATGGACAAGGAAAGCACAATAGCTCTCATTTCCTTGGGCTAAGAAAAGCATTTGATCCAGTACCCCACGGAAAATGTATTGGCTAACACAAAAGACAGGTGTTAATACAAAAACTGCAAGGCTGTAAGGAACTAGCTAACAGGAAGATGATTACAGGATTGCTGAAAGAGGAACTACTGTGCTCGAAGAAAACAAAGTGGAACTTCTCACGGACAGATAAGAGAATCAAGATTTATTTTTTTTACTTCATAACTTTGCAACAAAATAAAGGGACACCTGCCAATGACACAAAAATCAAGAAATGTTGTTAATACAGAAAGGGAACGGAATAACTGAAACGGCTGATGGGAGGGCTGGAATATCCACCACTGGACACATACGTGACACTGATGTGAGTGGCCACAAAGAAGAGATCAGCAACCTCACTGAGTTGCAGGACAGGCATTTCCAGGGAGAGTAAGGCACAAATGAGATTTCACTCGGAATACTGCATGCAGTTCTCATCTTTCATGTTCAGGAAAGATACAGGAACGAGAAGAGCGCAGAGAAGACCAACCAGGATGACAACCTGAGTACAGGGCCATCCTTATCAAAGTTGCTTTAATTTCTTGTTTTAATGCAAAGCTTGCATGTTTATGAAAGAATTATAGACCACAGGAGAGTAGAGCCTGGGGGGATCTGTCCAGGCCTCTCTGCCTAAGCCTTTCACTGAGAGGCTCCTGAAAACTGTCAGTGACTAAACAGGAAGCAAGTTCTGCAGCATGAAAGCTGAACTACCCCACGTGCAGGATGGGAATGACGTTACTTATCAACAGTGGTCTCTCATTTGCCTTTAAGTTTTAAAAACGTAGAATTTCAAAGCTAAAAGTGAGACTTCCTAAGCAGTAAGCCAGAATGTGGATGCGCATGATGCTGGCTCGGCCTGCCTTCCACCCAAACTTTCCCAAACACTACCTGTCTCTCAGGGCATGGTTTCTGATCTCCTCCACCAGCTGGAAGACACGGGACAGCGGCGAACGAAACACATCCACGGCAAGGAAGTTCTTCTGCCACGGGGAGACGGTGGCTTTCACAAAGATCTGCTGGATGTAGGCCACTGGAGCACCGACATACTGTGGGGAAAACCAGGGGAAAAGGAAAACACGGGGAGTGGGAAGCTGTTCAGCAGAATCAGAGCACAGCTTGGCAACTTTTCAGGGAGCACTTTACCAGGATCTAATTTTCTCTCCCAAATTAGAGGTGAAATATGACAGTGGCAGCCTAGCAAGAACAGAAGGAGTCTGTTCCTCAAAGGGTCAAAATGCCACTGACACTGGGATAAAGAACAATGTGGGATCTTAGAATTGTTTCTTGGTGTCCTAGACTGTGTTTTCAGCCCTCATGAAAAGCACCAGGGCTCCAGTTTGCTTATGCAAAAGCAAGTCAACCTCTTACTCTGATGTAAGTCTGGTTTACCTTCACAATTTTACCAGTTAGTAAAAAAATTATCAAACAACTCCCTTTAAGCAACATTTGATTCATTAGGTTCTTCAAACAACCCAAAATTCCCCAGGCCACACTGCAGCAGTCAGCTGTACAGCCAGGATCCATGGCTGCTTCAACTCAAATTTGTCTGAGACCATAGGAAGCAAGCCTAGACCAGCTACATCATCACGAAAAAATAAGCCTGCTAGTCGTAAGGGCATTTTAAAGAAATACACAGAGGTATCTGAAGCAGAAGAGACGCTTCAAGTCCTCGTGTCCCCTCTGTCCCCCCCAGCCCTAATGCAGGAGACCTACCCAGTCGGGCCGCTCGCTGAGATCTCCTTGCTGGAGGCCGGGCTCTGCAGAAGGAGGGGAATAATCCTTCACCGGGGTGCTGTACTCCACCGGCCCCGTGCCAGGCAACGGCAGCTTAAGCAGCGGGTAACTAAGAGAAACACAGAAGTGAAGCAACGTTAAACATTACAATACAACACGGCTTTACATCTCATAGGAACTGCTACGATAAGATATTTGGAATGTCACCCTTGGAAAGGGATAACTGAGAAATTCCCAGGAGAGTTCTGCAAGAAAGTTCTTCAGGGAAGTTCTTTGGGAAATCAGCAGACTCACCTTCCATCACACGGAAGTTACCAGTGCGAGTGGCACTGGATTAAGTAGGACGACCTCTCAGCTATTCTGTAGCCTTCACAAAAATGCAATCACTGTCGCATTTAGATTGTTGCTTTCCCAACCCAGACCCCATACAAACCACCCAACTTTCCTCACTGAGATTTTGCCAATTTCCAATATTTCACATAAACTTCACAGGTCCCCAAAGCACTTTTCCTAGTAGCAATGAGATACCAAAGCAAGTACAAAACGCTTATGTTTGGGCTCCTTTGCTACGACAATCTTTAAGTGTTTGCAGCAGCTATCCCACAACACACACGGTACTAATGCTCAATATTTCACACAATTTGGAGGCTGGTATAATGATTTCTATAAAGCCTAGAAAAATCACATCAGAATTGAGCTGGGGGAAGAGCAAGAGGGCTGTTACAGAGATGTTTGCCCTGGTGAGCGCTGCCTGGCACAGGGGATGGCACCAGCACCAGGACCTCCCGGCTCCTGCGCGAACCCTGCTCAGATCAGGACCAGAGCAGGTTGCTCAGGACCCAGTCCAGGCAAGTTCTGAGTATCTTCAAAGATGAAGGTCCCACAGCCTCTGCGGGCATCTCTTGTAATATGTGCCCACCCTCATGGTGGACACTATTTTCCTTACACCTAGACAGAATTTCCTGTGTTCCAGCTCATGTCCTTCCTCTAAGCAGCTCTGAGAAAAGCTGAGCTCCCCCTTCTCCACATCCTCCCATGAAGGGCTTGCAGACCGGCAGCAACATCTCCCCTGGCCCTTCACAGAGCTAAGGAGACTTGTTCCCTTGGCCTCTGCTCCTCACCCGAAATTATGGATGGAGCAGAGGAGCTCCTCCCTCCAAGTATATGATCTGTACAAAAGCTAGGGCGCTCCGAAGGAACACTTTGGAACCACTGATTCAGCCCCAAGAGTATTTCTGAAAGTTTCTTCCTCCCTATAGCAAAGGTGCCCTGGCAGAAGAGCATCATAATTTCCATATCCAGGCAGACATACAACACACAAAGTTGGGGTTCAGGCATCAGGATGGTGGTCCTGGAACGCACTATGTGCACGCATGGAATGGCAAATATACCCCCAATTCTTCCACAATCAGGATGCCCAAAATCACTTGGGCAAGTTCTGCTACTGCAGACCTGTACAAGATTAATTCTCAGCTTAATTATGGCACGGTTAAAGACAAAATTCTAGAAAAAATGACCTGAAATTGAACTGTTATGATCACCCTCATATTCGATAAAGCAGGTTCAGTCTTCACTGCTCATCTGTTATGCTAAAGGAGCTCACTTTTTTTTTTGTTTATTTAAAATCAGCACCAGAGGCCAACGCAAGATGACTTTGATGAGCACTTCTCCCTCCTGGAGCAGACCACGCTCCAAAGAAGCTACTCTTAATTAGGACCCCGTCTGCATGTGCACCTCACGACAGCATCAACTAAATGAAGGGAGAGGAAAAATACATTAGACATTCAATTCCACTTCCAGTAATGGTAGGATTTTGAGCTGTTGCTGTGTGCAAGTTATATCCTCTCTACCCCAATTAGCTCAGGCTGTAAAAAGAACCAATCTTACAAATCCAACGTAACCCACCCATCTCCAAGGCAGCACACACAGAAGCTACGCTTATTGTGCAGAATGCTAACAAGCAAGAACACCAAGCTTAAAATAGATGAAAAATAGACCGCAAAGCCTCTTGCAGCTTGGATATTGCAAGGTAGTCTGTCCAAGCTGGCATCACTCCTCTGGCAGCAGTTATTGCCCCTGAGCCATCAGCAGGAGAGATCTAAATTTAATTAACCACTGCATTTTGCCTGCAGGAGATTAGGGAGCGTGCACAGGAACTGCTGGCAGAGCAGGGGGAACAGGGGCTCAGAGAGGGACAGAACAGCTGGGATAGGTCAGAGACCTCCATTTCCAGAGCAAAACGAGAGCCCGGCCCTCAGCACAGATGTTGTGCCAGGATCCAGCACGTCCCAGCAAGCGGTTCTGGAGTCTGTTCTACCCTTCTGCTCCTGGAGGCCATGAAGGACCTGATGTGCTTAGAGACTGCAGAAACTTGTGAAAAAGAACATTTTTATTAAAAAAAAAAAAAAAAAAGTAGCCTCTGGAGATCTCTCTTGGTTGCTCCATTGGTTCTTGGCCAATATAGTCTGCAACACCATTTCTTCTCCAAGGAAGGTGCCTGTTGCCAGATCCTGGAGTGGAGGTGCAGCATTAACTCCTCCACTACAGAAAGCTTCTTCCTGCACACGTATCTGCTGCCCACAGGAACCCCAGCTTTTGCTATGGATGCTATAGGACACGTTGGGAATGAATGAAGCCCAATTAAAGAAAATCACCAGACTTTATCACCAGCAAAAGGGGGGAAAAAAAGGACACAAAATAAAATACGATGTGGCCAAAAGGCCCGTTGCAGATCGCTGCAGAGATGAGTAAAATATCAAGTCACTCAGAAGGCCCAGAAAATAGGCAAGTAGGTAAAACTAGTGACTTGGGGATTAAGCCACCAAGCTTCACACAACTCATCACAAATATCTTTGAGGAGAATAACTAAGATTCTTCATCCTGGGGTGGCCAGGAGGAAAAAAAACAGAGGGGGACACAACGGAGGTGAATAAAGGCAGCAGGCAGAGCTAGAAGGGGATGACACCTTTACGTTAAAGGCAAGGTAAGAGCAGAGCTCCACCTGGGTTATTTATTTTTTTGCTGTTATAAAAACATTGGAGGTGGAGGGGAAGGTTAACTTTGTGCAGAGGGGGAGCAGTGAACTGCTCACATCCTAACGTGCAAAAATACTCATGAATGAAGATCAGCCACGTCCTAAAATACCCGGCCTTTTAGCACAGCAACTCATGCTCCTTAACAGCTGTTTCTGACAGATCAAAGGGGTTTTTTCCCCCCCTTCATATTTGGATTTTCAAACAGTTATCCAAAAAAAAAAAAAAAAAAAAAAAAAAGTACATGCAAACACAATGGGGAAAGAATCAATGGCACTTCCTTGGAATAAAGAAAGGCAAGAGAATGAGGGAAATAATAAGAGAGAAGTTTCTGATAGAAGAAAGAAAAAGATTAGAAACTTGTGAGCCTGGCTAAGGACTGTAGGCCCATGGGGCTGGCAGCGTAACCAGGGCAACCGAGATTCCCAGGCCCATCCATCCTGCTCGGCCCCGCTCAGGCTCTGGACCTGCTGACACCCAAATCAACTCCGGCCTTTCCCTTCATTTGTGCCGCCGGCATCATGAATATGGAACAGGATTACTGCTGCACAGAGCTCCCTCCAGGATGCACTTTGACAGTGTCACTCTGCTAAGGCAAGGGAGGAAAACAGCATCTAGTACTGCCGGGAGCTCGGAAGATCTGCTCTTTCCTCACCGGACGCTAAACGGCGTTAGATTTTTAACTCCACAGTCTACAGTTTTCTGCAAGTCTCCTTCAGCTTCCTTTCCTCCCCCGGGCTGCTAACTCAACAAAAGCCCTGCTGCCACCTCGAAGCACAAATTGCTTCATTTTTGCACCCACTCTTGTAGGTGTCTTCATCAGGAGCCTTCGCCTTCCACCTGCCCATTCCGCTGCCGCGCAGAGCGGTGCCATTAGACACGAGCACAGGTCCACGAAGACTGGGGCTTCTTGCAGTTGTCTGGCACACCAAAAAGCTGCTGCTGTTTGTGAATCCTCATTTTCAGCAATCGTCTTCAGAGAAGAGGCCACCCAGGAAATCCACTTTTACCTCTGTCAAAACACAGCCTGCTCTGAAGCTCTGATAAAGACTGCAGGAGCTAAACGTAGGTGTGTAAGACAACATGATCTAGATACTGTTCATACTGCTGGTGCTGTTGAGCAGAGCTCAGGAATGAGACTTGTTCTTGGGAATCTCGGCAGAAATCCCCTGTTCTGGAGCCAAGTCCAGCATAAACATGTGTCCGTGTAAGAGAAAGGAGATGATCGACTCATCACAGCAGTATTTGAGGATTCGTGTTTACGAAAAGTTTGAAGAATGTCTGCTGGACGAGCACACAAATTGCATGCGCTACTATAGGCCAGACCCAAGTTATTTCAGTAAAATATCAGGATTTGTGAATTTATTTAGCCTTATAGAGGCAGACAATAATGATCAATGCAGTTGGAGATATCTAAGACAGACTGACACCTGCAGAAGAAATAAAAAAAAAGAGAAAAAGAACCCAACAGTTTTGAAAGATTCAGTATATCTACCAGCAATGTTATGGCACTTCTAAGAGATATTTAGATGACAAACCAAGAGGTGCCCGCTGAGCTGTCAGAAGTGCCCACGGAACCTGGACAGCACGAGGACTGCGAGACGCGACGAGCGTGGTCACCTCTCCGAGCACTTCTTACCACACAGGAGACTGCTCCATATGGAGCTACAGGAAAGGCCAATTAAAATGATAGAAACCACATTTCTTCTTGTTAAGAGATTTCTTCTTGACCAAAGAAAGTTCCTGAACACTGGAAGGCAAATGAGAGAAGTAGGATCTAAAACAGTAACAGGTTAAGTCCAAAAACAAAATTTGGGTTTGAAAAAGAATTCTTTTTAGACAGTCAGTGCACCCTGACACTCCCCTGCAAACGCTCAAGGTGAGGAAAAATGGATCATCTACAAGTTACTACTGCTGAATTCAGCAAGGGCACATTTTGGTTTAGAGGTGGGTTCAAGCAAAAAAAAAAAAAAAAAAAAAAAAAAAAAAAAAAAAAAAAAAAAGGTCCATCCAACTACTTTACATATTTTCAAGACAGCGTAGAGGGCCAAGCTGGAGGGCTGCCAGGCCAGCCCGCGGCAGCTGGCAACCCAACGGGGCTGCAAACCCTGGAACTGCAAATTCCTCGGCCAAGCCTGGGATCAAAGCAGAGATCTCCGGCGTCCCAGAGGAGTCCTCTGCTGGTGAGCGCGGAGGAGAAGAGGGGAGCGCGGCCAGGCCGGAGCTAACAGGGATGGTGGTGACACATGGCCTTAAAACAGGCACCATCTTCATTCTGCATGCTTTGGAAGAAGATCTTAGCCCATTTCCAGCCAAAGTTAAATACTGCAATCTGAGAACTCATCACTAATGAGACATCCAAAATTGCACTTGAAAAGAGTCTTGTTTCTTCTTCAGCACAGGGAGGCAACTCAGCAGTTTATTTTGCCGTTCACTTCCGTTGATTTTCCCACGAAATCTATGTGGTATTTAAGGAGAAAGCAAGATGCATTTTGTGTTTAGTTTCCATTTCACAGAGCTTTTGTTTTTTGAGTAACTGGCAGTGGGTAGAGGAGGCCAGATACTTGGCAGCAACAGTCCCCTGTTCAGTCTTACCAAATGCACAGACAATACCTGCTTCTGAATAAAGTCTGCATTGCGCCGCTTCCTGCTGGCAGAACCTTCCAAAAATTGCATTGCAAAAGCAAACGTTCCTCCCCTGCCTCCGTGCTGCCCGTTTGCTTTTGCTAAGCAGCAGAACGGAGCTCTCGGCACACAGGAGTTGCTTGCATCTCGTTTCGTCATTCACTCCCCCAGGAGACTGTGCTCTGCTCTGTGCATTTGGAGCACAAAGAGGTTAAACTCAGCTGCTTTGGTTAGCACAGGAGGTGCACAAGCCTGTAAGACACTAAATGTTCTTTTAGGAAAAAAAATAAAAAAAAAAAATACATACACAAAAAAAAAAGTGTCCTCTACCTCTAGGGGATTCCAAAACTCAGAAGCAGAACCTGATGTTTCAGCCAAAGAATGAGCACCCACAAAGACTCACCCTGTTAACCCTCCTAAACCTCCTTCATACAGTCAATTGCTGGATTTTTAACTCCTACTTTAAATAAAAACAATTTCAAATCTCTCGGATTATAACTATGCCTCCTCTTCTGTTGTTCTTAGAGTCGGGGAGGAGGAACCCGGCAGAGGCTTCAGCAGCAGCCTCCTTTTGCTGGGGGGAAAAAAGCACCAAGATAGGTTTGTTCCTGCAAGAACAGGAATGTTTCTTAACATGAGTCCATTTACATGGATGATCATTAGGAATGTTGCCCACATCAGGATGTGCAGCAAAGCAAGAAGTTCCCTAGCAAGCCCTGTCAACAGCTAGTTCAGCAGAAACCCAGGCTCTGAAGTAAGAGACGATGTAACTTGGATTTTCAGGTTCAATTAAGACCATCCAGCAAGAACACAGGCATTTTTTTGCTTCAGCTTGCTTATTAGTTTATTAATAAAAACAGATATGCCACATCTTACCTATAGGTCACATTAAAAATGTTATTTACACAGAACACCTAAAGGTTAAAGATAGGATGGAAATAAATTCAAACAGCATATAGTGGATGCTTTGGGGATATTCTAGAGCAAGAGCAGCTACTCCAAAGTTGGTTGTGTTACCTGGGTCTTGAGTCCTGAATTTTTCCTTGAACAGGAAAAACATCAGCACATTAACAACAAACCAGAGCTGGAGGCCTCTTCTACCAGTAGCCTTGGACAGAAACGTTGCTTAAATGAACTTCAGTCTTGAAACTGGGCTCTGACTTTCTCCACCAGCCCCTTTCACCAAATTTCAGCACCTCCTGCTCCTTGCAGGCAGATGAGATGAACCAGTCAGATTTGTCCTAAGAAAATGGAAACTTCTCAAGAGCACAAAGCAAATGAAATTCCAGCAGCAAGTGGTGTCCAAGACCGTTATTCAGAGCCCTTGCAATCCGACTGAGGAACAAGGAACACACCTGGCACCGCGAGGCCCTCGGCCTGTTCCCAAAACTCACGCAGTGGCTCTTGCTGACAGTACCCAGCCCACACTATTCCACATTGAACACCCCCAACAGCTGCCATTTTTGCATTCTGGGAGGCCAGTCGGGTAGATGCAGTTTTAGAACAGCTCCACATGCAGCTGGCTGTGCTGGGCTAGACCAAAGGCCCATCTGGGCCAGTACCTTGCATCCTACCTTGGCCAACAGCCTCCTAAAAAGGAGGCAAACATGGCAAGTAAGTGGTAGATAAGCGAGCTCCATCAGACACAGTTCCAAGACTTAACTCCAACCTACAACAAGTTAATGTATCATCCACTACGCGTTTTCCTGATGAATTATCACAAAACGTTTGAAGTTTCCTGCCCCACCTCTTCTATTGCCTGCAGTCATGGAGGTGGCTGTTAATGGCTCCTGTCTTCCTGTTAGGCTATTTTATATATGCGACCTCTGTGATTAAAATATAAAAATAAAGCCTTTTCTCTGGCTTTGGCACTCCCCCTCTCCCAACCTGTAAAACTTTCCTGGAACTGATGAAAAGACGCAAATGTTTGAAAGACTGCAGTGTAACACAGCCTGAGAAGTTGCCGAGTGTCTTGCTCCAGGGCTAAGTTCTGGCACAGGCCAAGGAACCTGGATACGCTGTAGCTGATGATAAGGTTTCATTGCACTGTACCCAGATATAGTGAGCTTTATTTTCTGTTTTACAGGAAACAATGCAAGGACTGCAGCTACAAAACTATGGAGACCTGAGAAAACAGAAGTTACTCAAATCACTTGATATGGAGGATGTGGGTTCCCTACAGTAGCACTCCTTGGAGTTCCAGCTTAAAAAAAATACACTTACCAGGAAGGAAGCGGGGTGGATCACTCCTAACACCTTGCTAAAGCACCACAAACAGAACGGACTGCAAACTAGCTTAAAAATGTACTTTTAAAAGCGTTTGGCATTCTTGTTTTTATAAACTTCACAGTCAGACTAAAGATTATACAAACTTCAGCCCAAAACTAGATTTCCACGAAGTCCACTTTTGGCCAGAAACCGTTCAGAAGTATGTGTGGGATAATCTGGCATTCAGAAACAAGCTCTATTTACTGGCCAATACACACACCCTTCCTGCGATTATTTAATTTGGATTAAAAAAACAAGGATCAATTGCATTTACTCAGAGCGAACCAAGCAGTCTCTGCAGCAATAGCAGCTAAATTTCATTACAGGACCACTTTTTTTGTGATGCCACCGGCACGAGAAGCTGGAGACACTTCCAAATCCTGGGGACATTTCCACACACACAGGATTGTGCGGGAAACTGGCCCCTTCTCCCTCCAAAACACAACAGCAGCAGCCTGAAACCCAACAGCCACCGCCTGGCCTGGGCGGCAGCGGATCAGTGGAGTATCCCAGGGTCACAGGTGTGACAATATTGCCAAGTATCCCATGCCGGGATATCCTGGAAGGATTCAGCCTTACCATGGGGAAGGGCTGGAGTGTAGAAGAGCTGTACTCGGGACTAGGTCTGTCCTAATTAGCACTATCACACCTAGTTAACACCAGCTCGTATCACTCAGATCAGAACAGGAATTGAAACAATCAAACAAAACAACCCAGTTTTTAAAAAGGGAGAACTACAGCCATGCTGCTTGTAGCACTTCAGCTTTTGCCAGGGTGCTCCTGCTCTCAAAGAATGTCACAGAATTTTAAAAAAACCTTCCCCTCTTCAGGTCATTATTTGCTTTGCTAATGAGGTGCTGGAGCTCATCAGAACAACAAGCTCTTTGCTTTGTGAAGGTTACCTGTACGTTTGACAGTGTCTTTGAGACCCCCTTGTGCAGTTTAAAGCTAACCTGTAATTGCAGAGTCCTCAAATACCAGCACCGAGTAACAGACACTGTCACAAACACAGAGCAGCTGGCTTGCCAAGAGCTGCTTCGAAGCCTCCGGGACTTGCTGAGAGACCTTAACTCAAGTTTCTCCGAACACAAGACCAAAGCCACACAGCAGAGATGCAAATTCTGACCCAGCGGGCACCAGGCTCCCAAGCAGCAGGGCAGCAGACGGGACACTTGAAAAGAGCATCCAGCAGAGCTGAAGAGACACAGCTGCTACTTGTAACCACATCAGCCTAAATAAAGGGAACTTAAAACCCATTTGATTGGACCTAGGAGAAACTTCCTATTTCCTTTAGGACATGGGACCTGAAAACAAAACTAAATATTTACATGGAATCATATGCAGCTGTGCAAAATCAGGAAAACAACACTACTATTCCTGCTCACGCATGAGAAGTGATCCCACGGGTTTCCAACATTGCATTTAACACACTTACAAACAGTTGCATTTTTAACATACATGCAAAACGTGTCTTACGCTGAGCGATGCTCAAAGAAAAATTTAAGTTCGCATTTACTCCAACACTGTTAGAGCTTCTCTAACAGCAGAGTATCACCAGAGTATGTTTCATTTTGACCAAACGAGACTGATAAGTCTGTTTAATCCTGCCTGTGTACAGGTATGCACGTGCCTACACACAGATTTGGGCACAAAAGCTTTCACAATTCCAGGAGTAAAAATGCTTCACTGGAAATAATTTAGAGGCTCAAGTAACATTTCTGTGACAATGTATTTAACTGCAACTCATGTCCAAATTAGGGTCCATAAGGAGAATCAGGAAAGAATTTCTAAGGATAACCAGCACACACACACCTAGGCAAGGCCTGAAAAAGAAGAGTACAAGCTTCGAGGAGAACAGAATATGCAAGAATGAAGAGAGAGATCAACTTTCCTCCTCCCCATCTTTAATTTATGATTTTGGAGTTCACCGCTAGGCAGTTGGCAATTATATATGTTACTTACTGCTTTAATTATTTCACTTATTTGATTATTTTTTACTATTCACTTATAAACTGCATCAAGATACTTCATCTCTGATGTTTCTTTAGTCTCACTCAAAAGGATGACAGCAGTCCAGCTTGCTAAAAAAATGGTGTCTTCCAGGACAGCACACAAAACAGCGAAATCTGAGCACATCTGTGTTGCTAAGACAGCTCTGCTAATGGGTGACGGAGAATCCAGCAACCACCTGGGGAAAAACAAGCGCTGGGCAGGACTTACCAGCAGGCGAGGATGCAGAGCGCGGTGAAGAGGATGATGGGGATGGGGTAGGAAGCGCAGAGCAGCCCGTGGCTGTAGAACGCCCGCGATATCCTCTCGCGCAGCCTTTCAGTCAGGGTCATCCTCGAGCGTCGTCACCTCGCTGCCATCCCGGAGCACGGCACGGGGGTAGGAGACGCCGGCATGCGCTGCGTGGCCGGCTGCAAACGGGGAAGAAAGCAAGCTCGTGAGAAAATAAACCAATAAATAAATAAAGGAGAATAAAATAAAGCAAGGGGGCGATGCTGAGACATTCTGCGTTGAACCTCCTTGGAAAGAAGACAAAAAAAGACACTGCACACATATTGTCCTAAGTCTGCAGGCAATTTGATCAACTTTTTCTTGCCCGTAGGAGAAAGGGCAGAAAACACGACCGGAAAACAAGGAGCAGCTGAACAGACATCAGCCACCGCTGCCATGAGCTGCTCTCAGAGAAAACCCACCGCAACAGGCGCCAGGAGCCCAACTGCCTGCGGGGAAGGGAGGAAAGCAGCTCAGCGGGAGCAGAATTAAGCCACGCTGTGAGGAAACACCACGAGGGCAGCCGGAGACAAGGGCTCGAGCCTCACTCAGGGCTCGCACGCCGATGGAAACGCGCTCGCTCCGAGGGCTTCAGCTACTGGCACGGCAGTGCTAAGCCCCAAAAGGAGTTTTCAGAACCGGTCACCTTCAACCTGCCATTTAGCTTTACAACAGATATAACAAAAACTCATACGAATGGTTACGCTGGTGCCTGAAAATAAAGTGCAAGGCAGGTTTCAGGGAAAGGTGGGCAGGGGAAAGATCTATTTCTTAAAATCTCAGGCCAAACACAAAGCACGCGGTTCACAAGAGTGAACAGAAGGGATACTAGAAGAGGAAGCTGGAGAGGTGCACAGGCCAGAAATCCATTAACGGTTACTAATACTAATTTTAAGAAGTCTGTAGCCTCAACTATTTAGAGGATAAGGGAAGCATCAACCTCTTATTCTTTCCTGAACATCCCCGGGTGTTTTTTTTTTTCCAACGCAGGTCTTGCCACAGCTAGGGAGCATTAGGTTGCCACTCAGATAAACAGATCAGCTCCCTAACCCAGACACAAAAGACAAAAAACAAACATTAAGCTGTCCTTAAAGGCAGAGCCATCACCGAGGGCCCTGCAAAGGCTCCGCTGGCTTCCAGCACCCAAACTTTATGGCTTTCCCAACTGCGACAGGAGAGACAACTCCTTACAGCAAGATGCAAATTAGTCAGGCCAGCTTAAGCAATGCAAAAAAGAGAAGATGCCTCACATCAGCCGTATTTACATTAGTAATAAAGTTTATGAATATTAAAAGAAAATCAGAAATCCAAGGGCATAAACGTGCATCACAAAGCACACTCCAGCACGAAGGCACCCTCTGAGCAGCGAGACCCAGCACTGCCCTCGGCCCCATCTCCGGGGTCGGTTTCCTCGCACTCCATGCGGACCCCAACGTCCTGCTCCACTCCCACTGTTCAAATACACCCCGTTTGATTCTCCACCTCTAGCTTAAGGTGCAAGTAAACCACTATTTCTGGTGAACACGGCTCTCTAGGGCAACAGCTCCTCCCTGTGATTAATCACACTAGCTTATCTATAAAAACCTGGGTGTTGCAATGAAGAAAGGAGAGAGCAATACCCACTCTTGCTCCAGGGCAGGGTGGCAGGAGCACACTGCCCTTTTCAAGCCTTATTCTATGACTAACTTGGGAACAACACATAAAATCTATTTCGGTGACAGAAGGGTGCCAGGACTACCTTTTTGAGCAGTCCTACCTTCTGACAGTGATTTTGGTTACTGCCTGTGAACGTTTTCTTCTAATTGCAAAGACGGAAACTTAGTACTTGCTTGCTTCGCACAGCATGAAACATCAGCGTTCACTAAGGGAGAAACACGTTAGTTTTGGAGCACTTGCATTTGCTCAGCTTTTAGAGGGCTGCATGTTTAAATTCTTCATTAGATTTATTGTGCAAGTGCACATGAAAGTTTAAGGCAGGAGCAGTGCTATGCAAAGTTATTTTTGCAAATGAAGCTCAAAAGAAACTCTCCGATCTTAGGACAACGGTTAAAGCAGAATCCATTCAGAGGACTCCTCTGTGACAGCAAGGAGGTTTTCAATGCTGCAAATCTAGGACAGCAAAAAAGTTCGTCTGGAAACAAGCGGGCAATAGGACATTTCTTTATAACCTTGCAACACAGTGTGTTCTATTTCTAGAGCATATATACGTTAAAGTAGCCACGCCGACGTATGGATGTGTACTGAAGCCATAGCGAGTCAGACCTCTGATCCACTTCGGCTATGAAACAGTGACATTCAAGAATACAGCGTAGGAAACCAAAGCAAACAGCAGGCTTGAAAGAGCAAGGCTGGCTTTAAGATTTCTTAATCTCCAAATTAAATGCATACTAAGCAGTTCAGACCCGCTTGCCATTCCTTCCATGTATAGGAGATATTTTTATTGCAGGGATTACAGATTCAACTCTTTATCAGTATGATTTCACTTAAGATGCTTTCCCCCTCGTTTACAGACGACCAACTCCAACGTTAAGCCAGCAAACAACTCTTTCCATGGTAAATATTATCCGAGGGCTGGCTGGGACAGAGGTGGGGTGGCAGAGGGGCAGCACAGCACAGCTACGTTGCCCAGCATAAGTCACGGACACTGGCAAAAGAGTTTCCCAAGGAGACAAACAGCTCTCCGACATAATGATTCAGCCCCTGGAGGAGGCTTTGTCTCATCAGGAATAAGCCCAATCATTTATTTGCTGGTTGTCCACAACGCAACACAGGCACCCTTATAACCCCAAGGCCGCCTTCTTCCAGCTGACTGTTATCCTGATTGGAAAGTGTGTTATGTTATAATCCACTTAATTCACAACATGCTCCAAGCAGAGTGGCGTGAGGCACAGCAGCTCTTCAGAGAATCCCAGGATGGCTGAGGTTGGCAGGGACCTCAGGGGATCACCCAGTGCCACCCCCTGCTCCAGCAGGGACACCCAGTGCAGGGGCACCCGGGCGCAGCCAGGCGGGTTGGGAAGGTCT
>JAYECN011263144.1:0-29933 GCA_035222435.1 Microcambeva ribeirae | reverse complement strand
GCCCTCCCGCCGCCCGCGCGCCAGGAGCGCAGCGCGGCGCGGGGCGGGCGGCCGCGGGGCTCAGCCCCGGGGAGCCCCGGTCCCCCCTCTGCAACACGGCCGGTTTGCAATAGCTGGCTCTGCGGAAGGCGCTGCAAGCTCGGCATCATGCTGGGTAAAGCGCCTGGAGGGGAAAAGTGCTAGAAATGGCTCCTTCTCCATGGCACCGGTCCCAGGGAGGCAGGTCCAGTGGGTCCTGCACAAGCTGCTGTCTCAGGAGGGCTCTCCTGGTGTTAACAACCCGGCCCTCTCCTGCCTGCAAAGCTCAGGAGGAAACACAGGCCCTGAGGTGATGTAGGCTGAGCCACAAAGTCCCTGTGATGTGTGGGCACAACCCATGTACCCCACAGAGACGTCAGCCGATGGAAACGCGGTATTTCTGTGGTGCTGGAGAGGCCGAGGCTTCAGGAGGGGAGCGTGGGAGGGAGCCGGTGGCGCAACCAGCTGCGTGACCAGGCACACGGGCACCTACCTTCCCTTGGTGCCAGGAAAAGGATCATTCCTTGGGGATGTCTTCGCCCAGCTCTTGACCTGCCCTGCCACCACTCCACCATCCTCTGCCAGCAAAAAGCCGGGAGCCTTTTTGGTTCCAAAGGGAGATGTGATCCAGAGAAGGGCTGGGGCTCCAAGCGACGGAATTTCGATTGAGGATGGAGCTCCCAGACTGGATTGCCCACTGCTCCCACCAGCATTAGCTCTCCCCTGTGCAGCAGGTAGAGACACTTCATAGTAAAAATGCAGTTCTGAAATGCCAAAAGAGGGAAGAAAGTAACCTCAGAATTCATCAATAAAATATTTATGCGTCTGTGCTTTAGTGCACTGTAATTTTGCATGATACGCTTGGCTTTTCAAGACTGAATAGATTAGGCACTTCTGATTCATTAAACACATTTTTCCCAAATGCTGTTTCTACAAATACTGTGGGACCATTGTGCTTAGTTGTATTTATTAGCTGGCGTAACAAGCAAGTTACATCTTCCATAAACCTTAGTGTAACCTGCTTAAATGTGTTGCTCTGAATCTCAGCAGAGAAGAAAACAGTTCTGATGAATAATTAAAGCTTAAAGAGCTCATGCTGCTTTTGCCAGCTTGTTTTTATTTGTAGCTGTTTAGTTTGCATGAGGAAATAGAAAGTTTCAGGTGCAGGATCCAGATGAGCTCTCCTCTGCTTGCGTTCATTTAAAGAGCTGTTTGGTAGCTGTCTCGCTTCCAAGGTATTAATTCATTTGTTAACTTTAACTATTTAAATTGATGGCGGGGATGAGCAGCGTCAGGCCCTCGGCTTTCACCAGGCGGCTGCTCTCTGCATCCCCTTGCCTGCTCTCGCCAGTACTAGCAGCGACTCTCCCCTGCCGCGGCAGAGGCGGCTGCGCACGCGGAGCCGAGCGGGGACGCGAGCGCGGTGAGAACAGCGCGCGATGCTCACCGAGGCCCTGGGCAGCCATCTGGTGCCCGTCTCCACGGGCACTGCCAATCTGCCACGCTCCCCCTCCCCTCCCCATCGTCTCGCAGCGCTCTGCTCCCCGCGGCCACCCACAGCCCACCCTCCTCTTCCTCCTCCTTCTCCCGAGCTTTCTGCCTCCCGCTTTCTTCCATCTTTCCTTCCCTCCTTCCCTGTCAACCACCTCCAGTTTCCTTCCCCCTCTGCCCCGAAGTGCTCCTTTGCTTCCTCCTTTATCAACTGTCTTCCTCCCCCAGAGCGGTTAAGTGTCATCTTCCCACTCTCGAAGTGCTTCCATAGGGATCAGCACGGCCCATCACGGTGCCCCCCACCGCCCCTGCTGGGGCTGTCCTTTGTATCGTCCTCCAGGATATATTTCCAGAAACATTTTTGTTCCTTTCAATTTTCTTTTTTCACACCAGAACCTGGTCTTTGTGCCCAGCAGCCCAGTCACGGAGTGCCAAGGTTGGGTGGTAGCCCTGAGCAGCCCCTGGACAGCCCCGTCTCCCGGTGGCCTTGCCCTAATCTCCCTTAGCGCGTTGGCCTTTGCGCTAACGCGCCGTGCGGAGGGTTTGAACCTCCACTTGCATTTCCCACATTCAGCCATCATCGGGGTCTGGCAGTTACAGCCCCTTTCTCCTAACCTTTAGATTCCCTGTTGTCAGCTGTCCTGGTTCAGTCCTGCATCACTGATTGTGCATCATCAATCTCTAGAGATTTTTCTTCTATGTTTAACTCAACAAGCTGGCATAGAAATGAGGAAGACATGATCCAAAATGAATTCAGATCCAACTCAAGGTCGCTGCATTATGAAGCCAGACGTTTTGCAAGCATTCCTTTCAATTAAAATGATTTATGAAGTGAAATTTTCCTAGTGCTTCTTCAATAGCCAGTCCCCCTTTTTTTAAAAAAAATGCATCATCTTGTGATGGATCAACATGAATTGAAGCGACATGGAAATTTGACATGATTTACAGAGTTTCCACATATCCTATATATTATCAGTTAATTACTGAGCTCCTATATCACAGCTTTCCAGTCTTAACTCCTTCATGAGAAGATTTTTGGGGGGGGACACATGAATGACTTGCACAGGGAGCTGAGCAGATAAGAGCCAAAAGGTGGTTCCTGAAGAAAGGGTTGGGTCCTAGATGTCAGGTTAGAGATGGTCATTGCTATTAGAGAAGACAATAATTCATTTTATGAAGAGAAATTATTGCATGGTGCCTTGTAAGCTTCTGCTACACTGAGAGCGCACAAGGAGGATCAGTAATATGAGCCATTCTTCCTACTGACTAGCTCTGTTTCTTAAATTCCAGAATTCAGTTCTATATGGCAATTGCAAATCACAGCTATTCTGCCTGTTTGAAATGAAGACATTTCAGAACCTTAAAAATGAAGGTTTAAGACAGTCTAAAAGTAGAAATTAAGAATGAGAAGACAATAGCTCAAGGATGTTTGTGTAGGAAAGCTGAGGTGGTAGAGAGTACAGGGGACGCAGCATCATGCATTATGCTGGGTGTGTTTCAAGAGCAGTAGTTCAAGAACAGTATTCATTCCCCAGATGGGACCATCTTAAATTATAAAGCCACTAGGGACTCTGAAGCGACATCAATGTCCATTTCCTTAAATTTCTTCCCCAGGTAGTGATGAGCCATGATATAGGCTTTATAGACATGCTGTGATCATAAGAGGTGAACCCATCAAGTCCTGGTTGATCACCATCTTAATGAGGGAGAACTGATGACTTACTGAAGTAAGGGAAACCAGATGGATAAAAAATAAACTATCCCTTCAGGGAAACTTGATTCCAATTGTGCCAGCACAGGAAAAAAAGCACAGTTTGACAATGTGAAAATAAACACAATTTGTCATTTTGCAGCACATGAATACTTCTTCAGACAAAATGACTATCTGTTCTCAAAGTTGCATCCCATAAAGTTTGGCATTTCATTTATCTCATAATGATTGATGGACTGGCAGCAGTCTGCCTGGAGGAGCTGTGTTAGCATTGGTGAGTATATGCCAGGGTCATGGAAGTTGGAAAAACAGTGGGATTTTGGTCCAAATAAACACATATCTCAATCCCAGCTTGCATATGGGCCACCACTGCTTATTTCTCATGCTCTCTAAGGTGGTCCAGCTGTATAGTTACAGTTGTCATGAATAATACGTTAGTTCCAGACACATTGTGCCAAAAGCACCGTTGGGTACTAAGTACCTCATTAAATTAAGGCATTTTGGACCAGAATGTAAGAAAGAGCAGGGAACTCTCTGGAGACTGGCTTTCATTTGAAGCTATGACAGATGAAGATGTTCACCTGTGAATCCCAAACTAACTATTCAAGAGACCAATTTTAGCTAAGGTAGAAGAAAAAAAAAAACAACTAAAAAACTCTAATGGAGTTTTCCATCAAGTTTCTAAATTCATTTTAAAAGAAAGAGAGTGATTATGTGAACTTATATGAACAGAAAGAGCTTTGGCAAAGTTGCAGAGGAGCAAAATATGGAAATGAGTGGTGAGACAAACTTCTGGGCTGCAGGGATAAAGGATGAGATGAAGTGTGAAGGCAGAACACAGAAAGTGTGGGCCGTTGTGGTATATGGAAAAGCACACACAGAAAAGTGAGTTAACAACCCCATGACAGCTAGAAATGTTGACAGTCTCTTGGGATTCAGCCAGGCATGGGAACGCGTTACGACTCAGGGCTAACTTAGCTCTGATTTTGAAAAGTTCCTCAAGCAATGCAACCAACACGGCCCACAAATCACAAGACAGGCTCAGGGTGAGGAATTGTCCCTCTTTCCCTGTGCAGATGATTTACTAAACGCAAACCAAACATCATGTCAGTGAATCTTCTTAGAAAACACAGATTCAATCCCTTGATATTCTCAGTAAAAAGAGGCAACGAAGATTAAAATAAGCCAGAGAATCCCCCAAATTTGTCATCCAAGAGGATGGCACAAGAGGATGTGGCTAATAAGGCGCAAATTGCAGATGGCTGTAAGGAGGCAGTCAGCAATGCCCAAAGGGGTGACGGGAGATGCCTGAGCAGCCGCTGTGATGCACTTGGAAGATGGAAATGGAAAATAAGTGGCTCAAAACAAAGCATAACACACCATCAAATCTTATCTCCTTTGCTGCTGTCCTACATTTCCCTGATACTATTGATATTCACTGTGGTAGCACAAGGACACTTAGTACTTTTGGCAGCAGTTTTGTAATGACTGGAGCGAATTTAAAGGACAGCAGCCAGACACTGTGATGTGTTTTATTAGCTCCCACGTGTGCAGGTGAGGGGAAGCTTCAGGAAATGAGCTCCACTGCCATGGATTTTCTAACATGACTCAAGGTCTCAAATAAAACCTTATATGGAACAAAGGGCTGTCACCGTGTTTTAACGAAATTTTTGGCAAGGCATCTTCCTTGCATCTGCTTGGAAACACAAATGCACAACTGCTTTGATGATATTTGCCCAGCTGAAGATTGGCTGCTGATGCTGCGTATACCCATGTGGACAAAAATGTACTGAGCCCTTGGAGGTGCTTCCCTGAATGCCTCCTGGTGCACGTAATTTAGAATTTGGATATGCTTTTATAGGCTGTCTACAGGCAACTACTTGGGGTGCTACGTCCTGAATTGCAGAATGACCAAATAAGATTTGCTCAGTGAGTAAAATAGTTCATGCCAGAACTAGAAGTCAGACTGCAGCACCCAAAGGGGATACGTATCTCCTCCTCCTCCATGGCCAAGCTCTTGGGACGATGGCAAGCGGCCCCTGACACCGGGTGGAGGTCAGTTCAGATGCCCTATCTGAGCCACAGGAAACTCAGGAGCAGCAGAAGAGAAAAGGGTGGGTCCCTGACATGAAGGTCAAGCTGCCCAAGCGGGAAACTCGCTATTTACGGCTGTGAATTCGGCACTCAAGTCAGCAGAAATGGCCCTGCAGAAATGTGGAGCGCGAGCTCCATGCTAGAGAGACACGTAAAACAGGAGCAGAGCCAAGACATCTCTCGGGCTGTCCCCTCTAAGCCCAGGGATATGGGGACAGGAGCCGGGGACTTTACTGAGGAGCACCAAGGAGATACTGCACATAGTAAAGGAGAACAAGATGAGACTCTACCAAAGTGCTGTCGAGATGGTGAAAGATTGTAAGGTCCTATAGGAAATACTTGAGAATGGCGGGGTAAAACAGGCTTTGCTCTCCTACAAAGTGTCTGATAAATACAGATGGGAGCATTAATTGGTGCAAGAAGATAAGAGAAAAAGCGGAGGAGGGTTAATTGGAGGATCAAGCTGGTGGGACTGAGCATGTTGATGACGGGAAGGGTTCCTAGAGAAAACGCGTTGCTGGCAGGCAGGAGGGCAACGGAGACGGCTAAGAAGAAAGGCCTGGGAAAGGCGGAGCGCGGTCTCCTGCCAGCATCCGCTCATCCACAGCCGCGTGGGCCGAGCTGCGCCCGGCGCGCCGGGATCCAGCATAGCTGCCGTGCTCGGAGCACCGGCGAGGTGGGAAACGCACTGCGAAGGGGCTTTGGAGCGCAGCCCTTCGCAGGGCAGCCAGATGCAGCGAAGGCAGAAGCAGCTGGTGATTATCTGCTCGGCAGCAAGGGGACGGAGGGAGCGCAAGAAGCAGCCACGGGGCTGCTGGCAGCGCAGGGACAGGACCCCAACGGGGGGATGCCTGTCACAGCGAAAGATAAGAAAGTGAGAGACTTGAGGAGTTTTACTTTGCCCACCAGACAATTGAGAAAAGAGATCAAAAGAGGAACCCAAAGGGTTTTTAAGAGCTGACAGTTCCTACAGAAGAAAGTGGGGCAAATTTCATACATTCCGATCTTTTAAAATAAGATATATATATATACACACACACACACACACACATATATTTTGTCCAGGAAGCAGAGTGAGAGCAAATAAGGGAGAAGACCAAATGTTGGCATCACTGCGACTGGGTGAGACCCAGATCTGAACCCACCACTGAAACCAGACTCTGGCCCTTAGCCCTTCTCCTTTAGAGTACAAAGTTGTGTCCCTTCCTATTAGCAATGAGAGACTCAAAGATATGGAATGAAAGGCAGAGGAAGAAAGGAGGACGTTTATGAGGACAAAACCAGGGCTTTCTTTCCTCTCGGCATCTACAGAGAAAGATGGTTAAGATTCAGGACAAAATCCCTTTAAAGACTCAGCTGGGTTGCTTTGGTGTAGTCTGACATTCCCAGCTACACCTGGTCAGCTCGCCTGTGGTACCTCGCTAGCTCGCACTTACGGGACTGCACTCCTCATCTTTCTACAAGGGCTACCCTGGCAAGAATACGACAACAGCCCCATGCAGGAGCACGTCGTCAAACTGCCTCCCAGGAAGAACCAGGAGTACGAACAAACTGTCATACGGACAAAAACTCGCCTGTCTGTCAGGACTCAAGGGGTGTCAGACAGCGTCTGGCTCAGCAGTGACTTCCAACAGCAATCTATACGGTGAAACGCAGCCTTCACAGAGCTCTCGCAACAGCCAAGCTGCTCGCAGAGCCAGACACCCAATAAATGTGCACTTAACCTCCCGAGGGTTCTAGCTCTGCTGGCTCCGCTCGCCTTGACAGTGACGGCAGCGTCACAGCCGCGTGTGGGTAGCGGGTTCGCACGCGCTGTGTTTTACGCACTGCCTGCATCCAATAGTGCATGATTTCCTTCATAATGACACCATTAGAGATCTTCTAGGAGAGGCTCACAGGATCCGTGCTTGCCTAAGTCAAGTACTAGTTTATGAAATTCTCAGCGGGAGAGAAATAATCGAACTCTGGACAAATTAATGTAGAAAGTGTCAAGCTAAAGGGAAAAAAAAAAATCTAATTCTGTTCCCTGTGGTGTGAGTGGAGAGCTCTGAACAGCAGTACCCTGTGCTTGACCATCAGCACCAGGGAGCAAATTTGGGAAGGAAATCATGGATGGTTGGCGCATCACCCGTTCCTCTTTCCAAGCGTTATTTTACAACAATAAGAATGAAGGGGGAAAAGTTAACTTAGTGGCTGCATTCGCTGTTGTGTCAATCCACTGAGATACTGTCGTTTTATTGCTAAAAAGGCAAAGAAAAGAACACGGTGCGCAGATAGACTCAGCGCTGTGAATTTTGTGGAGAGAAACATTTTTTGGCATGTCTGATCTCCTTTGCTCACTGCAGCTCAAATCACACTGCAAAAGATTTCAGAACTTGTCAGCAGAGAAATCTTCCTAAGCAAAAAAAAAAAAATATATATATATATATAACTGTCTCTCTGCTTCTCCGACAGAGTCCAGCTCTGACACACTCTCACACACTATAAATAGAGATTCTTCATTTTTGTCAAAGGGAAATGCAAAACCCTGCCATTAAGGAAATTCAGTCCACATATGGGTTTGGTTAGACAGCCACAGTGCTCAGTCAACTTCTGTGAATGCAGCTCTTCTCCAGGTTGCCTGGGATGTTATCCATCACTCAGCCTTCTTGGTGCTGATAAATTCAGCAAGGTTGTCATTTCAACATTCAGACATTCAAGTGTTAGCAACAAATCATGCTGCGCTTTGCTCCAGAACAAGAGCACAGAATTCAAGATGAGATGCAACGTGCAAAAACAGTGGGCTAACTCGCCCCTGTTTCTTTACTAATTGCCTTATTTTTAATATGCTGTCAGCTCCTTACAGCTTGTATCTCTTGTATCTGAGCACGCTTGCTGTAAAATGACCTTTAAAATCTGTTCCTTATACTTCTTTAAGTCTTCCCAGAAGACCTGCATTTGTCAAAATGAAATCAGCTGGTCAGTGTGGTTTCAGGCTGGAGCACTGCCCTGCATGTTTACCTACCTGCAGGTAATTAGTGGAGCCCTGGAGCACTCGGGGGCTGACATTCATAGCCCTCATTCCATGCACACACGCCCCTGCAGAGCAAGCCTTGCTTGACTCTATAAATAGTGGGCACATGTGTGCACCAAGTAGCTGTGCTGCTCAGTGCAGGAATGTGTTGTCTTGGCACGGAATCCGAGGAGGTTGCAAATGTTTAGCATCCTGTGAGAAAGCCAGAAAGGCTCCTCAAACAAGCCCAGCCTGGGGGTTTTGCTGCCCAGTCTCACCAGCACGAGCAGGGGAGAAGGTTGGTAGGTGAAACAGTTAATCAAGCAGCGGCCCTGCAGAAGCTGTTGGTGGGGAATGAGGGAGACCAGCTAGAACCATCTATCCTCATGTGTCTCCCACTGCTATCAAATATCGCCTTCCGTAAGCTCATGCTCAGAGCAGAGAGACAAAAATTGCTATTGACAGAAGTACCCTGCAGACAAGGTCCTCTGCTGTAAAGCTGCTAGCATCTTGCATGGTGGAAACCTATTTTAAATGACAACACAACACTAATGCTATGGAAAGACCGTGCTGTATGTAGTTTACAGAATTACGGGGAGGAGGCAGAAAACAAAAGTAAAGCTTGCCTTGACAAATATCATAGAATCATAGAATGCTTAGGGTTGGAAGGGACCTCTAGAGATCATCTAGTCCAACCCCCCTGCACACGCAGGGTCACCTACAGCATGTAAATATCATCACAGATTGAAAGGCTCTTATCTTCCAACGCTGAAAACGTTTGTGAACACTCTCAGTGTATCAGGGAACCAAATATTAACCATGGGAAACAGCTATTTGAAAGAAATAGCCATTTGAAAGAAATGGCGTGATGGTCTGGCCAGCGATGATACATGTGCTCAATGCACATTCACAAACAGGGCTAAGCAGAGCTGGCATCCCACAGCATTAACCCCTTCTCACTGGTCACAAAATAGAGGCACCGTGCACAATCTGCCATAATTAAAGGATTATCTGAGCGAGAGCAAGGGGGAGGGAGTATGTCACCAGAACTGGGATCAATAATCTGACTTACCATTGAAAACCCTGGGTCTTTGATATGCTAAACAAAACAGCAAACCTTACTGTTGGCTTAGGCACTACATTCCTCCCCTTACCACATTATCTGACTATGTCACACTCTAATTATAGTTATCTGAACAACGCTTAGTGAGGTTGGGAAGTACTACCATTGTAGGTGACAAGTTTGAACACAGAGGAAAGCACAGAGTAACAAACAAGTTTTAGTTTCTAAGGACCAGCAAAGACCAAGCAACAGTTAGTCTCTTTTCTTACAATATCAGCACCATATTAGCAAATTTTTCTCTTCACTGTCACTAACCCAAATCCCAAAGTCCTTGCTCAAAATTCAGAATGAAATTACTATGGGGGGAAAAAAAGCACTATAATATTTGCATTTCTAAAAACACTTAAAACATATCAGTAATCATTCAAAAAAAGAAGTAGCACTTAATGGCATCTCATTGGGATATTAGATCTTACTCTCAGGAGGTATCCAGAAGTGCTTTTCAATATTTCAGTATCTGTTAGGCAGTGATTGCTGTTTATTTATCTCTCCCTAGTGGATAGAGAAGTAGAAGGTAAATACTCCATCTCCAAACTGTGTAAGGGACTATCCCTGTTCTTGAAGAAAGAAAAATATCTCTTCCCTGCCATGTCCTGGTGCGGTGGGTCCATGGGAGCCTTTCCTGAGCGTGGAGCAGTAGCCCCATTTGAACAGAGCCCTTCCGAAGACGTCTAAAGACTGCAGGTCTTGGGCAGATCTGGAGGATATTTGTTAATGAAGCCAAATATGAGGCAGTCCCTTTTCTGTCACCTGTATCCCATGGCTTTTATCCCTTTCCTATCATGTTACATGCTAGAGCAGGGAGCTGCGTATTTTACCAAATCTCTCTGTTTTTGTTTGTTTGCTGTTAGGCTCGTAAGCAAAGGGAAGCTTTTGTAGCATCCCTTGATGCACTGCTTGAACCGCTTCCAGCCTAGCTAGTTTTAATTCCTCCCAAATCTGTGTTTCAAAGTAAGTCCATCGCTACCAAAAAAAAAAAAAAGAGTGTGTGCAACATTTCCTAGCAAAACTTTATTTCTGATACATTGCGGATGGAAAGAGCCCTCAGCCCTGTAGACCACTAGAGTTCTTGATATCAGCTTCCAGTCTCGCTGACATTTTAGTAAGCTGTCATTGAATTATATGGTACCTGTTATGTTTATGAAAGAAAATTATCCAGTCTGGTGCTGTTATTAGCTGTCAAATTCCATAGATGCTAGAGATGATCCTGAACCAATATCCATGACCTGAACCACAGCAAAACTATTTGAAGGAAAGCTTTGGATTCCCACACTTTGATAGAGGTCCACATTTCACTGCCATTTGCTATCTCAGGGAAAAAGCTGGCCAGAATGGCCAGTCTCAGTACTCCCAAAAACTGGAAATGGAAAGAGTTTTGAGCTTCTCTTGAATTTTTAGCTGGGGCTATTTCTAATTATCCTCTTTTTATCACATCTACTGGCTTTGATAGTCTACTTGCATGTGCAAGGCTCCAGGTGGAAATTAGGGTCTTTAGCCATAAAACAGGAGAAGTCTGGACCTTGCTAACATATTCCCACAGTATCCTGCTGATTTGCCCAGTCCTGCAGTGGGAGGGCTCCTGCCTTCCTGGCCTCAACAGAGGAAAAAGGGTTGCTAAGGGGCCCATTGCATTCAGGAGTCTAATAACACAAGGTTATTTTACAGAAACCAAAACTATCCATTGATCCACCAGTACTGCAAACACAAGAGGCTCGGGGAACATGGCACTTTTCATCTCTTAATTGATTTTCTAGAAGTGAGACATTTACTTGGGCTCTTGTCTGTGCCCGTGCTCTGGTATCTAATAATGCGCAGGCTCGCAAAGCAGTCTTAGGTGGAGAATCCGCTCTCCTTTTGGCAGCTGTAGAGTTTCAGGAAACTTGTGAGATCACTGTTATCTCTTACATTTCTATTTTTCTATCAAACTGCAATAAAAATCAGCCATCTGCCTTAAATGGCACTGGGGAAGGAAGGACATACAGACTGAGAGGCCACCCCATCGATATCCACACGAGCACAGTGTCATTCACAAGCCTATTTCCACAGGAAATTACGTTAAGAAAACCATTTAGATTTTTCTTTAATGACTAATAATAATAAAATCCTCTAAATATAGTTCCTGTAAATTGTCATACCATGATGAAGATGTGCAAAGAAATGACCACCCCACTCTCAGAGATTTACTTCCATTGTGCAAACTGCCATAAAAAGAAGCGCTGGGATCTTTAAAATCTGCATTTTGGATTGCCCTGCTGAAGAGCCACGAGGAGCAACAGAGCAGCCGACGGCAACCAAAGGGCTGCCAGGGCAAACGCGCGCGGCGGCAGCAGCAGCTCCCCGCTCAAGTGCTCTCGTCTGCCTTGCAGACAGTGCAGGTGGGTCGTTCCCACACGCCGCAAGAGCCACTTGTTTGTTTTGCACAGGCTCTGAAATGCTGTGCAGAGAAAGCCTGAGCTGTTAGCATGGAGTAGACACATCATTTACTGCAAGAATTAAATGCACTGTAGTAGCAGACTACTGTGGTTGACACTCATGGGGTGCAACTGAAATCTTATGGATTAGGAATGCTTCTGAGAAGATCTTTGTAATCATCAGTAATAGATAGTAAAATAAATCCACAGCTATATCCTACAGGCTGCAGCTGTGCTTCTGTTAAAGTAGCATTAACTGATGATTTTTAAATCCTTCTGTCAGCTAGAACTGTAAGCACCAAATACTCCCGTGCAGAAGAGAGCTCATCCTGGCTGATATCTGTTCCTGAGCATGAAAGCGCTGGTTAATGAATAATGAAAGCACCAAGGCAGACTCACACCTCAGGGCTTCACTCCCCCAGTCAGCTCTCTGGATAGAAATCCCTGTGTCCCCACGTAGCTTCCTGCGCCACAGTGGTCTCAGGGATCACGTTGCAGCTAAGACTAGATGTATAATCATAATATAAAATCATATAAAATACTAACGTAAACCTTTACCCAGATGGATGATGTACTGAGCCAATGTGTCCAGGCTGGCTTTGCTCACGCCCATGACTTATTGTACAGGCTTATGGTTAACTGAACATATATGCCCATTAAAAACTGAACCAAAATTGAAAGGGATATACAGGTTTAAATTACAACAAGAATATATTTATGGACTTGTTTTCCAAGCCTGGAGAGTAACTGAAGAAACCTCAAACAGCAAACCATTCAGCATCTCTGATAAAGGAACCCAACGCTTCTTTGGGAAGGAGAAAGGAGAGGTGTTAAGCACTATAAAGTTACTCGGGTTTACCGTAGTAACAGCCAGGAGCGCCAGCCATGGAGCAGGAACCCATAGCAACAGTCACTGTAGGAACAAAAAAGCAGCTTTGCAAATGCAGTATCCTTGTGAGATGAGTATGACACTGATAAAGTAAAGCACAGAGAGGTTGGAGGGAAAAAAAAAAAAAAAAGATAATGGCATTAGTAGCACTGTTAAGAAAAAGAACCCAAGGCCTGGCTCTCTCTTCCTAGGGAAAGGCTTCTGTCCAGACTGTCTACAATTCATCACCTAAGAAGTGGTTTCTTGATGGCATAAAAAAAAGTGTTGACCAACCCGACAGGCAAATGATTTACTTATACAACTTGGAAGGAAAAGGAAATGAAGGAAAGCTAGCAGCAGTTCATTTACATGGTTCTGTTATGTATGTTTAATGTTTGCTTTGTTTTCATTTAGGAATCTACAAAGGACATTGCTTCCGAATCAACCATTTCCCTGAAGATAATGACTATGACCATGACAGCTCAGAATACCTTCTCCGTAAGTTGAAAAATAATATATAATACACAGGTTTAACAGAGGTAGACATAAAGTCTTCCTTTTACTCTTCTGTGAAGTCAAACCCAAATCTTGCTCTTTGCAAGAGATTAGCCCAAACTAGGTGCAAAGAGCAGTCATAACATACATGCAGTTCAGACTGCAGAAAATACAAGCCACAACTTTCCTCCAGCCAGGGCAATTCACACGATTCTGGTGCCCATTCTCTAATACCTGTCTGGCCACCTGCTCCAAGAGGGATCTGAAGTTCATCACTGTGGAGCAGAAAGAAGGCCCATCCTTTGCAGCTGCTAAGATACCTCCCCATGCAGTGAAACCACTGCATTTTGGCAAGGAAACTAAGATTTCTGCAGATAACAGCAACGTTTTAGCATGAATGTGGGTTATATCCTTCCACGCTGGATCCCTTACCCAGTTGTTGCTTTTGCAGAGCAGTGAAGCTAAAAGAAATGCCCTTTACAAAGGAAAGGGACTGCAGTTCACAAGGTGTGGGGAAAGCTTCAGGGAGCAATGAATGAGGCTGCTGGCTCATGAATACAGCAAGTCAAAATGCTGTTTAATTATGCTCCTATTAATTACCTGAAAAAAAAAAAAAGAAAGAAAAAAAGAAAGAAAAAAAAAGAAAAAAACACTTAGAAAACCACTTTGTCCTGCTCATTTCTGGGAAACAGCTTTGTTTATGGAAGGAAAAAAAAATCTCTTAGAAAGGTACCGTTACAAGAAAACCTAGATATTTTTTCATCTTGCCTCTTGTCAATTTAGATCAGTCATAGTGTTTGTGTGACATGATTTCCGTGCTCAGTCTAAGGCAAAATAGCAGTGTGAGCACGGATGCATTTATCTTTCATGCAAACCATTGGAACTAATGTTAAATTGATTCCTAGTCAGCTTTAGGAAAGAAATATCATTAGTAAAAGGACTGTAAGTGAAAGAGCAATTAAGTAGGATCTTGATAAATGTGTATTATGCCTTCTTTATTTGGAAAAAAGGGAGAACTGGGAAAAAAACAGCATAGAGCTCCTCAGTAAGACAAGGATTTCATGCTATCTAAGTGCAGGGGGTAAATTGCAAGTACACTTGTGACTAATGATCCTAAAGTCTATTTTCCAAAGTGACTAAGTCCAGATCTGAAAAATAATCTGGTCCAAGCCTTTATGAGTTCTGCAAAATCAGAATTCAGCTGCTCCCCACCACAAAGGATAGCTTATCCTTTCATAGTCTGTATAGAAAACAGGACTCTCCTTCTTTAACTTTTACGAGAAAAAAGCACAGTTCTACTTAAAATGCATGCAGCTGACAGTAGAGATTACTGAAAGGTTATGTCTCCAACTCCAGCAGTAAAGAGCTCATACACATCTGTAATGGGGACTGAATGATTAGCTAGCTAGACACAAACATGGAATGGTTTCAACCTGCTTAAAAGGAGATCTGAGACGCTGCTCCTCATCCTCGCCCTCTCTGCAACACCTTGGCAATCTGCTGCCTCCGTATCATCTATCACGCTTTTTACCCCTTTCTTGGCAAAAATCTTTTGAAGGGATGTGTTGGGAATAGCCCTTATCGTTTTTAATTATGTCAGGCAAAGGGAAGAGCTAGCTTCTGTGCAGGCAGATTCTGAGCTGCGTAGGTGAGGGCACCACACAGCCTCATTTTGTGTATATTGTCCTCCTGAAAGAGTAGCGTTTTTGACATTTCAGCCTGCTCCGCAATTACCAACCTAATATGGACATCAAATAAACGTAAGCATTATGGAGTGTTAGTAGAATCAAGCCCTGGTTCAAACCCTATTGAAATCAATGAAAAAAAAAAAATATATTGCTTTTAGAGGGCTTAGGTCAGAGGATGAGCAAGAGTCTGGATTTTCCCGTGTGCCATTCAGGCTCCTTCCTGGAAAAATCACACAAATGACAGCCACAGTGACTACTAATATGTGCAAAGAAGCTTTTCCAAGACCCCTCCTATTCAATCTTCCCCAATGATAACACACTCCGCTCCACGCATATCTTAAAAAACAAAAATCCCTTTCACGTGTCAGTGGAGGGGCTGCCACCTACCCCTGCACACACGGTGTGATGCAGGGGCTCCTCTCTCCTGCATTTCTGCAGCCACACAGAAATCAAGCTGTCCCCATCCGGCACCACATCAGAGCACTTATATATCTCCCTTTGTGGCAAATAAGATGTAAGCTGCTCTTATTGCCATTGCTCACTCGGGCAGTGAGTTATGTGAGGACACTGGGGGTCTGTCGTGGCACAAAAACACAGGGTGAAGAGGAGGAGGACCAGGGCCCCCATTTTCATGTGCATTGCTGCAGTTTTGTGCACCTCTTCCCAGGGCTCTGTAGCATCCACGTTTTCAAAGCTGAGCCCGCATGGTCTCTTACCTTCTGCCTTTCCGAAGCGAATGGCAGATGAGCCGAAAGCCGGAGCGCTCAGCCCCGTGGGGAGGAGCAGCTCAGACGCTGCAGCTTCTTCACGAAAGGAGGTGTCAGAACAGATCGCGGTGCACAACAGCCTATGCAAGCAGACAGGATGGTAAACAAGAAAAAAAAGTGGGAGAGAAAACAGAAACCAGAGTCTCTTAATATTTTTTGATATGCTGTCATTTTATTACCAGTATCAGGAGACATATGTAAATTCTGCATGTTATATATGAGCTTCCTTTTACATTTCAGAGCTAGAAGTATGCATTTCAGGGAAAAGCCCCATACTGTTGCATAGGAAGACAAAACCATATGTTTTGTCTCTCTTCACATGAATTATCTAATAAAGAAAAATGATCTCTGGAGCTTATTACTAGAAGTAGAGCAAACCGCACTGTGTATTTGGCATGTCTAGCAAGGCCCTTCTAATAATACGACTGAAGCATTTTAGGAAAGCTTTTAAATTTAATTGAAACCGTTATAAACAGCATGAATATAAAATATAAAAAACACAAAACACACAAGGCCACTGTAGTTTTAAAGTCCGTGCTGCTTTTTCAGGTCATTAATAAGCAGCCAGTGATTTGGGGGCTCCTAGTGTCTGAGTGCACAAATGTAATATCCTCAGAGGGGGAGGCTAAATCTTTTCCGAAAAATTGTCTCTAAAAACTGGCCTGAGAGTCAAGGCACCACTACCTCTTAGTGCTGGGCTATCCCCAGGACAACAGAATGCGCTCTCAGCATTCGTCCTGCTTTGATTAGTGACCTTACACCCTCGTTACTTGGACTTGCCAATTATTTCAGGATGCCACCTGAATAGCAATGCACCAGCGTGTTTGGATCGATTTTAGGGCTGCTTAGAAAATGCCCCGTCTGCAGAGAGACCCGTGTAGCAACGTTACCAGCTCTGGTGGGAGACCACAGTGTTCTTCTCACTCTATTAGATCGATACAAGCAAAGGCTTCCCAGCAAGGAAGGTCTTTTTATGCGTGTTACACCAGCCTGATTGGGCCTGGACACGGACTGTGGGTACTGGGGGGCTGCAGCACGCGCAAGAGCGATGCTGTTACCAAACACCCACTCCTGTCCCTCGTGCAGTCGGTGGCTCTGGTAAATAACCAGGTTAGATGGCACTTCAACCACTGCCATCAAACGTGGAGCGAGGAAACATCGGCTGCAACATCTGGCCACTTCTCCATGCAAAACGGGTGCCGCTCGCTGTGCCTGGCACACAGCAGGACGGCACCCGGGGGGACCGTGCCATTAACAGCTCCGTCTCAGCAAACTGGGCCAGATGGTGATTTGCTCCTCTCCATGGGTCCTGAGGGTCCCACGTCCTCCCCAGGGTGCTGGGGACGAAGCTCTGCCTCCAACAGCATTCAGCATCCCTGGCCCCGCTCGCCTCTGTCCCACTCACCAGCCCCTCTCTTTTTATGGGGGAAACCCAGTTTTCCACAATTGTGTTCTGCATTTTATCTCCCTTTCCACAAAGAATCCTCTCCAGATATATAACAATATAACTTAGTTTCTCTATAGTCCTTTCAGGAAGTACCAAGTTGACCCCTTTTACTTTTACACCATCTTCTCCCTTCTGCCTGTTTATTTTTCGTGCATCCTTTCATTTCCTCCTTTCCGCTTCCCTTTTGATTGCTTCTTAGCCTGTCAGTGACCCAATTACGAAGGCTGGCTTGAAGTAGTATTTTGAATTTTTTTTCAGAGATTTTATGTTGATGAATGGACTGAAACATACAGAATTGTAAATGATTCCACTTAGCTGTCAGGAAACGGAACACAAACATCTGAGCTACACTTGTTAAAACATCTTCTGCAGAATGTGGAGAGGCCTCAATATCTTTAATATTCACTGAGAGAAGAAGCATTATTGGCCGTGCTAGCTGGTAACATGAACACTAGATTTTATAAGCTATAATTTGCTCACCTTGTGCGCATCTCAACATGCAAATGCTGTCCCCACAGCTCTGGACATCGCATGGTTTAGAGTCAGCCCCGAGGTTTTCAGCGCCGCTCCGTGCGTTGCGCTCTCCTAGCCGTGCGTGGTCAGACGTGCCCCGTACGCAGTGGGGTCCCATCAGGCCCTCCTAGGAGAAAGCACCAAAGATTTAGCCTCTAGAAGGAGAAGCCAGTGCAGCCACAGCTGCTTTGTCCCTATCACATTAACTACAATTACCCACTCACAGTCTTGGCCCTAAAAAATCTGCCTAGAAATTCATAACAGGTGATAATTCCAGCAAAAGCCCAGGGTTACCCTAGGAAAGTTTACCTTGTAATCTCCACGCTAGCACCTGGGGAGGCATCTGAAATGATCATTATCTGTCTTGTTTTTTTGTTTCTCTCCCCCTCAGGCATTGTCCGTGCCTCCAGCGTGTTCCCCATCCTAAGCACAATATTACTGTTGCTGGGAGGACTTTGTGTCGGAGCGGGGAGGATTTACAATAGCAAAAACAACATTATTCTCAGCGCTGGGATTCTTTTCGTTGCAGCAGGTATGTTCTCCCTGAAATGGAGTCCTAAATTGAAAATGCAAAACTGCAGCCGGGGCTTGGCAGAGAACGATTCCTCGAGCCGCAAGGCTACCCAGAATTATCTAGCTGGGCCACAGTAAGGCCGGGCTTTCTAAAAGTACTCAGTGATAACGAGTGCTCAGAGCCCACTTGAGAAAGATGTTGTCACATCCCAAGCTCTTCTGCTGTTTCTTGAATTTCCTTTCCTCAGTTCAGATCCCTTCAGTGCATTTTTCTTGCACCACCGAATCGAGCAAACAGCTTTACACCGCTGATAAGTTTATGCTACCAACATGCTTATATGCAAAGGAGGAAATCCTGTTTGCCTTACTCACTCCTGATGAAAGCAAGCGCAAGGCAAGCAAGTCGTATTTAGCGTTTGGACCTGACGCAAAGCTTCAAGCTTATGTTTCCCATTGAAAAGCATGTTGATATTTCTCTTCAATATACTCTAACCTGGATTGAGGGCACTGGCAATGTCACACTAAGCATATTTCTTAAAATACAAACCTGTTTTTGAAGCTGCAAAATAAGTAAAACTTGAGAAAGCTTTTATCTTTCCTGGAAATAAAATTTCAGGAAGCTAAGGATTCAACATACAGTTTTTACACTACTTAAAAGGTATTAAAAACTGAATCAGATGCCTCCTACACCCAGGGCTTTTTTTTTCTCTCCTAAATGATGGGAGAAAAATTCACCTGTGATAGAGGAGCGTGTTTTTCACACAAGAAACATCTCAGCGAGTCAGGCACGTTGTTAATATCGTTCCCTGAAGCCCAGATTTAAGCATGCTGCATTCAGATGAAAATTCATCAGGGTAAAAGAGAACTTATGTTGATCAAGGTGAACAGCCATAGCCCTGAGCTCAAACGTATTCTTATTATTATTTTGAATGTTAGAATCCCACTAACAATTTTCGTGAGTTCCCATTTGCTGCTTTGTTCCCACAATGGCAGCAGAGATGGGAACAGATTCTGCTCTGCTGAGACCTTTGGGATCTTTGTGGGCAACCTTGAGCCACCATGACCATGTGCAGAAGGACACTGCTTGATGTCCATACATGAGCCTGTTATTTTCTTTTCAATAAATAAATGAAAAATGTAAGAATAAATAAATAGAATGAATCATTCAGGTCCAAAAAGCAACACAATTTTGACGTTTGCCTTTCCAGCCTTGTAACTGATTGATGTTTCTCTCTCCAGGATTAAGTAATATCATAGGGATCATTGTCTACATATCAAGCAATGCAGGTGACCCAAGTGACAAGCGAGATGAGGACAAAAAGAACCATTACAACTATGGTTGGTCTTTTTATTTTGGAGCCTTGTCTTTTATTGTGGCTGAGACCATAGGTGTTCTGGCTGTGAACATTTATATTGAGAAGAACAAAGAGCTGCGGTTTAAGACCAAGAGGGAATTCCTTAAGACTTCCTCCAGTTCTCCTTATGCCAGGATGCCAAGTTATAGATACAGGAGGCGGAGGTCCAGATCCAGTTCTCGATCTACAGAACCTTCCCCATCTAGAGACATTTCTCCGGTTGGCATGAAGATAGCAAGTACCATTCCCATGAATGAGATTTCCATGTACACCCTTTCCAGAGAGCCTTTGAAGGTTACAACTGCTGCCAGCTACAATGCAGACCAAGAAGCCAACTTCCTGCAGGTTCATAACTTCCTTCAGAAGGAATTTAAGGAAGGACTCCATGTCAACATGGTCAACAGGAGAACAACACCTGTTTGAAATACCTTGCTTCCTTGTGCTTTTTGAAGAAATATCTAAACGTAATGGATCTTTCATGAAAGAGAAGGAGCAATGTTAAAATACCCTCTCACCTCTTTAATTGTGGCATGTGTTGAAGTAGCAAGTGGAGATCCTCTGGACCTACAAATGATATTACATGCTCATAGCTTTTTTGAAGCTATTTGGAGTTTGTTTCTTTCAGTTCTTGGTGTCACGAGATGAAGGCAGTTCATGTTCCTGCACTTTTGTAGTGTGTACAATGTCTCAGTGAAACTGCGAAAGACTTGCCACCAGTGTGTTTTAAAGGATTACAGAAGAATCGCTGTATGCCTTTTTTTTCTAAAATCGAGATCCCATACTATAAACTTGCGAATCTAATTTATAATGAAGCCCAAGGACGAATACGAACTACTCCTCAAGTGATCGATTTTCCTTTGACATGACAGAAGCGTTGCCTCTTTAGAGACAGGAAAAAGAAAGGAAAATTTCGGCTGAAACTGGCCTGTGCCACTGAAGCTGCAGGGCACCACCATGTCCTGGGTGTCACAGACTCCCTGACGGGGCAGTGTTCAGGGAGGCTTCTACTTCTGCCCTTGGGCAGCGGGCGTGAGGCATCTCTCAGGCAGTGCAGATGAAGGGGGGAAAGAGGGTGGGTGCACCTGAAAACACCTAGAAGGGGAAGGACGAAAGCAGGTGGGACTTGAGCATATTGCAAATATCATTTCTTGCCTAACATTTAGAAAACTTGAATTCTCACTACGACTAGCCCTAGTGCCTGATCCTGCGAGGTGCTGAGTGCTGTCAGGAGCAGGTCCCTATAGACTACTTATAGCGAGAGCCAGAAGCAGAGCTGGGCTGGGGTGGCCAGGGCGGGCGAAGCCGCCGGCTGCAGGCGGCTGCATTCCTGTTTTCCTTACTGCTTCACAAGTGCAACACTAACGCTAAAGGAAACTAAGGTATCCAAGCAATGTGTATAAGAAAACGAAAAGCTAATACGTTTGGACTAGGAAATCTTCCTGCAGCAATGGGAACTGAACGTTAACATAACGGATGACAACTTTGTATTTTTTAAACTAGAACAGAAAAAAAATCATCATTTATGAGATATTTATTAAACTCTTTTTATTATGAATAAGTGCCACACGGTGCAAGGTATAGTTGCTTTCAGATGGAAATGATGGTTCAACCTAATTTAATTTATTTTGTAATGATGAAACTACTTATGTGCAGAGAGCCCACAGAAAACCCTATGCGTTGCGTAAGGGAGGGGGAAACTAATTTGTACCCATTTTGCTTCCGTGTAACGTTTCTAAAAAGGTCTGATTTTTCTTTTCTTTTGAATTTCTACTTTTATTTTTACACTTAGGCTGGGCTTCTCAAAGCTCAAGGGCCTGATTCAAAGGTAATTCGCTCTGAGAGCAGTCCCTTAGCTTTCAGTGACCGCTCAAGCAAGCCTTATGAGGATTAGGTGCCCCTGGATGAATTAGGTGCAATGAGAGAGGAGCAGCTAATTCCTTTGGATTCCTTTGGACATGCCCAGGTTTTCTTTGCCCTGGAAAGTCTTCCATACAAGAAGACTAAAGACAAGGGAAAAAAAAAAAAAAAAAGATTTGAAAAGATTGATTCACTGATGATAGGAGATCTCAGCCAAATTGTTAAAACCTCGTTAATCTTTTCATTTGTACTGTAATGCCCACAGTGCCAGTGACTCTGATATTTTGGATACAAGGCTTTGAGCTAGTGGAACGAAGTCCTCCAGCGAAACCCCGCAGGAGCTGTCTTAACATCCCAAAACACGAGTCGAAACAAAACCCCAAGCAAATCCTGCTTAGCCTCCCTCTCTAAAAGAGCCAAGACACAGTTTTAGATTTTCAGTCTTCCCCTGGTCACTGTTATGCTCTGTTTAGCCTTCAGCCTAGCAGATAGACACATCATTATTTTGGCAAGCAATCTAACGAAAGGGGACTGGAGCCTTCATCCCTGTTTCATCCCATTTCCATTCAGGTTAAAACTCTGCTGGGATCCTTTTTCAAACCTCTGAATTCTGAGAGCTAGAATAGATGGAGTGGGGAGAATTATTTAAAGATGGACAAGGTTGAGCTACTTCCTATATCAAGACAGTATGGAGAAAGGTGTTACACAAGGTTTTTAAAAAAAATTCAAATAAGAGGCAGACAAGAAAACTTTTTTTTAACCTGCTTTTCAGCTAGGACAACGTAAAAAAGTTCTAAAATTACTGAAGTTCTTGACAAAAGGTTTTTTTACAAAAATCTTTATGCTTTGAAACAATAAATTATTTCCTACTTTTTGAGACTTCGTAATATTAAAATACTTTGATTAGCTATGATAGAAGTAGAAGTTTGCAATGAAAAAAACCTTCTGTCTCATTAGTGTGTCATACTAAGTGCTAATTAATTTACATCTAATTATAGTCAATGTATTTTTCAAGTGCAATTTCCCAGAACTATTTGTTTCCCACTGTGTTAATAAACTAATAGTTAGAAATAAGTCCTCATCTGTGTTTACTGTAATTAAGAAAAAAATCATTCCCTTTTAAACCAGGAGTTAGATGTAGGCTGTCTTTTAAACTCATGTACATTGAACTGAAAGGTAACAGTGTGAGGTTTGGTGCTCTTTGCTTTTGTCTTTTAATCATCATTTCCCAGTGAACGTGCTTAAAACCAACAATCTGATTCCAGCCAAAGTCTGAGGCTTCAGTAAAGCACTTGGTCAGACCTGCAGAGGCATGTGAGGATGCTTGGAAAATACTTTTACATCCACAAAACTACTTACCGATGTTCTAGGATGCTGCTGCACCAGCTGACCGTGCACAGCTCGTTTTTGATCCTCTTTCCCTGAAATTAGTGCAGTCTCCCCAGCTCTCTGAGTGCAACATGTAACGGTGCAGACACATGGCCCTGCTTCAGTCTGAGCCACAGAATCTGCTCTTTCCTAACAGGCACATTTGGAAAATGGAATTTAAGCAGGGAACTCTTCTTCATGGTGCAACACACAGTCTGGACAGGGAACAAAGGCACTGGAAGATAACAGGGATCTGGACTTTGGTCTTTCTGTAAGAGAATGAGAGACTGTGATTTAAAGCGCCGTAAGTCATAGTCTATGTCAAATTACAGTGCACTGTTTTGTTCAACCAAAGCAAAAAATGCTGTTTCATTTGCGATTTCCAATGAAAAAAAAATCCAAAAAACAGTCTTTTTCCTGTGGAAAACTTTGATTCTCACAAAACTGAAAAATTTGCATTCCTAAGCATGAACAGTGTCTTCCTCTGTGGATAGTCTATCTGAAATAAATTAGATTATTCTTGGACTTTGAAACCACACAGTGATAGTTAAAAACAAAAATCATCTGTTCCTCCACATCTCTCTGTTTCTCCCTGGACAGCATCTAATACAAATTAGCCCCACTTTCTGAATAAGGCCTGCAGATATCATCATCGTATCATTAACAGTAATCAGTCTTTTGATATTATCTTAGAATATACCATAATTCTCTATAATAGCAGACCTAAAAAGAATTGCTATCAGATCAGATTTGATTTTCTGAGAAACAAGCTTTCAGGTATATTGTAAGCTGTCTGTTCCTGGTTTCTTATAAAGAACAGTAGTAAAATGAGAAATTACTTCAATTGCCCATATTTCTAACAATAAACTATTTTTATATTTCCTTTTCTTTCTTTATGTATCGCATTTCCACAAGGGCTAATATACCATGTCCCTTGAGGTTACATTTCTGTCTGCAGTTCTAAAATGTTATTTCCACTGTGCTTCAGTTCTACCAGTATAATCACAAGTGTGTATAATGTACTTAATCATTAATTTTTAAATAAACCATTTTAAATGTATTCTTTTTGTGTGTGTGTATGGGGGAAAAAATGTATACAGATTTTTAACTTCCAAATTCTCTGAGCTGAGATTTCTGCGCGTTTACTTTTTTTACCTATTTTGGCTGCAGCTAGGAACATTATTGGAAGTCCAGATATGAGAGAAAATATGTTTTTGGGGTGGCCCACAGACCAAGAAATACCCAGGACAAACTGTCTTCAAAGCATTTCCAGGCATTTGGGTAGGAAACCAATGGGGAAGAAACGATCTAGTTTCTGACAGCTTTTCCAACATAAACTCAGCCCTCAAAGGAATGGCTCATTTGTGACCATTTCACTGGAAAGCAGTGTGGCAGCTGCGACGACATGCTAACATGCCACAGACTTTTCAGAAATATTTGCTAATTTGATGTGCCTCTGTTTTAGGTGTCCAGTGTGAGGCTGTTTGGGTCTTGTTTCCCAGGGCACTGCAAATCGCCATCAACAAAAATAAGCCAATGTCTTTTGAAGCCTTAGCCCCAAGCTTGTGCTTTCCCTCCCTTTCGCAAGGTTCCATGTAAATACTTTTTTTGAGCATCCTTCTCTCCGTGTTCTTGCTCACTGCCTTCAGAGGAAAGCCTCCCTCCTTCAGCCTTGCTGGGGAAGCTCTCTAGAAGTGTTGCTCTGATCAGTTATAAAATCCCCAGCTGTACAAACAGCACCGAACACCAGCCAGGAGTTCAGCAGCCTCTCCTCATCCTCAAACATCCTGAACCATTCATTTATCAGAGACAATATTTCTTCAAATACTTCTTTTAACTGTACCTTCACATATCCTAAGCCTCTAGATTCTCTTTAAAGATGAAGAATGCATGTGTATCTATATCTGCCTGCCTCTCTCTGTACATATGATCAATTGGCATGTCTGGAGGGAGGCAGGGGATTAATCTTTTTAAATGCCTCCACACCCAGTAGTCAAGCCATTTAAAGCTCCAGCCCAAAGCGTGTGTGCCTGGCCTTGAACTAGAATAAATAAAGGCTGTTCCCACATTGCTGAGCAAGGCTGTGGGTAAATAACAATCTTTTGAGTTGTGGCTACCCTGCTGCGAACAGAAATAAATGAGATGTATCAGAAAGGGAGCTTATCTGAGCTAAGATGGAGTCCCTGTGCTTTTCTGCTTGGGAAGTGGAAAAGCTTCCAGTGAAGAGGATGAGGCATTTCCTTGGGAATAAAAAAACTAGTCAACATAGGAGGTGCTGAAAATAAAAGGGAATGAAGAGTGCTCTGCACCTGTCTGCGAAACAGCTCAGCTTACAGCAGCAGCCCGTTTGCTTCGCCAGAGTTAAAGAGACCACTTACCAAAAGAGCAGGCCAGGAAAGGCTGTGTGCAGATAAATGTTCAATCAGTGAGAGACAGAGCCAGTCCCAAAGAAGTTTTCCCGGTGCTGAGTTCAGAAGAGCTGCAGAGCCAGTGCTGAGATAAGGCCTTGTTATGTCAAATGGGTGGCATCTCCCTGTGGTTATCCACTGCAGTCTGCTGAACACAGCACACACACACTTTTCAGGGAAGCAAAGATTTCAGCCCAAGAATTAGGGATCTTTTGGAGGGTTCTGTGTGCTGTGCCCTAGGGCATCTGTTACACAGAGCCAACCTGATAACAGGTTTAGATTCCAACTTTGCATTACAAGCCCCTGCTCTAAATGTGACCGAAAGCAGTTGCAAACACAGACATCTCACGTAAAATAACACAAGTGTCCCGGATTCAGCAGGCTGCAGGGGGCTTTCCTTGCATGGCACTGCATTAGCTATTCCCTTTCACATCCCCACACATGCTCCCTGTGAGTTTCCCTCCCTGCCAGCAAGGGAGACAACAGCCATTTGAAGACACAAATCTAGCAACTTACTTGCCTAGAGTAGGTCAGCCTAGAGAAATGACTGCCCATGCCAAATTGGATTATTCCCCATTTTAATGCATAAAAAATAATTACTTCAGAGGCCTGTGCAAATATGTAAAGCCAAAGAGATTGGCCCCCCCACAAATTCCTGTAATCAGGGCTAGTTTGTACGTATCTGATAATGGCCTTTTATGTAGTTCTGCAAGAATGGAACTGCAGAATTTGATTAATCTGGTTGTGGTAAATATTGGTTCTGTTCTGGAAGAAATACAGAAAAGTACGTTTTGGGAGTAACAGACCCAAGCCAACGACTCTGCTAGGGACAAAAGAACGCAATAACTGCTCTTGAGACACCTCATTTAGCATTTTCTGCAGGAGAGAAACATAAGCATGTCTCACACTCACTGCTGCTAAAGTGCAACTAATTATAACCCCCCCTGCTTCCCAACAGGTCCTCATTAATACTCTGTTTATATTTCATGTGATATTGATTTTTAAATGCAGCTACTTGCCAGCTGAAGCAGAGAGCCTGCTGGAAACGTTCAGCGGAGGTTTATATACTGCATTCTTCTAGATCTGCAGGCAGTTTGGGTTTTCCTTTAGTTTTCTGCTCCCCTGGAGGTCAGCTTTACTTCTACATTTCTTACATACTCAGCAAGCCACAGACGGGACACTAGTGGCTACCAGGCCACCTAGGGAGGCCAGTTTAACCTGCAAGATAGGATAAAAATTCCCTGTAGATTTGGGAAGGGACAACACAAGCCCCTCAGAGCCCATATAACACATTCCCAAGCCAAGCAGCATGACCGAATCCCCGCCAGCAGTTCCCAAACACCCTGAAGCTCTACCATGAAGAGCAGAAAGCAGCACCTGGGCAGTGCAGATGTGTCTGCTCTTCTAAGAGAGCCACTGAGCTCACATGGAACAGCATCCCGGTGTTTTCTCTCCCGGGGATCACTGGCTCCAGGCCATGTTTTGAGGACAGGCACAATGACTCACCTTAGATTAGGTGAATTTTCAGCTGCAGGGAAGCCTCTACATTGTGCACTGATGTTCACTGAAGCTTTAACTTGCTCACACTCCTGGGTTCTCTCTGCCTCTCCTCCCTCAGAGGAGAAGGAGGGAAGGAGGAATTTTCCCTTTATCTTTTGTCTTTAGTTGTTCCCCGGTTCTTATTAGGAAGAACAAAGCAAAACCCAGAGGAACTTATCGAGGCCATAGTACCTGAATGAGAAGAGATGATGTGATTCTTTGCCGACACTGGAGGAGACACAAAACCCAGCAGCAACAAAGAAAAAGGAAATAGTGAGTTCCACCCCTACAGTCCTTATAGGCTATAATTAGTCTAAAGCATGATCATTAGCAGCTGCTTTCTCAGCAACCAAAAGCTTGCTTTGGGCCCGTGCTTGCAAACATGTCTGAACTTTCCCATGCTCAACTTGCTGAGCTCCACAGGAGCTGTGGAGTCTCTAGTGTCAGGGCAGTGAAGTGAAGATGCAACTCAAAACTGACCGATGTCTAGTAAAATATAAAAAAAATCTACTTCAAAAGAGAAGGCATTACATTTTTAATGCATTCTTTTTCTCTTTTAAAGTCTGTTCGCTTAGGGCTTTTCTGCTTCCATGAGAACTCTTGGCTCTGGTTAAAAAAACAGAGATGCAAGCCTCTGTGTGCAACACCATCCCATTTTTATGCCTCAAAAGACAGCTTCAGCTATTTGAAACGAAACTCCTTCTGCCACAGGACAACCTATTGTAGAGGTATAGCCATCCCTGGGACGGCCTTCCTCCACCTGCGGCAGTCGACAACCCCATTACCCTTGTTTTGGACACAGCCAACACTACCAGAGTGCCAACATCTCCTCACCATTTGCACATACGTGGTGCCTTTAATCTCCAGATTCGAAAGTGCTTTGCAAACACTGTCACTCTTGTGAGGTGAGGAAGTTTCATCCCCTCCCCACCTGCCAGGGGGACGAAAGACAAAGCCCAGATTCTCAAAGGGATTTGGGGTAGTGTCTCTAATCTGCATTCCTTAACTAGCATTGTTCAATGGCAATGACAAATGACGTGCCTAAATGCCTCTGAGAAACTGAGATTGAGTACTCAGGGCTAGACCGTTTCTGCATAACTGCAGTGCCTAATCGCCAGGGATTGCTCCCAAATGCCTGGGAGAGGGAGGTGCACAATGCAAAGTCATCAGTAGCCAGGGACCAGGGCTTCAGTGAAGGAGCACGGAAGAGCCTCAAGTATTTCATCTATGGTTGGACTCGATGATCTTGAAGGTCTTTTCCAACCATAATGATTCTATGATCTTCAGATGTTCGGTAACATCCAAGTATAGTTGATATAGACTCACATCTTCAAGGGCGTGTGCTGCTCTGCTCTTCGGTGCCTGACTGATCCAAAGTCTTTCAGGTGGTCCAAGAGGTCTCTGCTTTGTTGGACAGGTCCTAGCTGGTGTCTTCTCCTCCTGACAAGAAGGACAGAATGGGCTTTGCCTCTTGGCCAGGTCCTCCTGAGGGCACCTTTTAGCAATCCAGCCCCAGATCTCATCTGTAGGCAAGTAGTTGTTTAGGATCGTTGTGCCTTCATGCCGAGCAAGCCCCACTGTGCTCTGCCAGGGGCTGAGTGAGGGCTCATGGTGCTGGCTATTTCCATGCTCGCGGGTCTGGTTTCCTCACGGACTTTTTAGATATTTGGGATTCCTGAAGGCAAGAGTCCTTTCTGAAGTGTGTGGCTGCCAAATGCCTCATTTGTTCCTGGGACGTCTTCAGCTGCTTCAATTCGATCCTCTTTTATACTTGATATTGCAGGTGGGGTTTCCAGCCGTTACCCAAGCGGGTCTCTAGAGAGATGTCCAGGCACCAGGCTCCAGTAGGGGACAGCTCTGTGGACGAGGTCATGGGCTTCGTTCAGGCTATCTGACCCATGGCAGTTGCAGTTAGGTTGGATCATTATTCTCCTAAATGACTTTACCCATTGCTCAGCCTCCCCTCTGCCCTCGCCTCATTGCTTCAAACCATCCGCCTTAATTCGAGCCGACACCTCTGCACTTTTCCCTTGACGTGGAACCGGGGCGTTCAAAAAGCGCTGCCGTTAGCTTGACACGACAACGCGATAGCTGCAGATTTCCGTTGCCATTTTTCCAAGCCATCATCTTGACGCTCATGTGCTGTCGTCGCCACTGTTTCGACATCGCCAGTGTAACATCGCCTCTGCCACGGCCTCGGCACTGTCACTGGCAGGAAATTATTTTATTCTTTATTATTGGGGGATACCAAAGGCCAGGAGCGAGGCTGGGACCTGCCACCTCGGCCCCGCACACTGTGGTAGTTCCACTGCCATCTTGGCACAGGGCAGCAGCTGGGCCCAGTTTCCTCTCCTCCTGGCCAGAGAAACATCCTGCCACTCTTCCTCTCCTTGTATTTTATGTGAAACACCAAATCCAAAGCAAAAAATGTCAGCATGAGGCAGCAGGAGCTTCTAAAGGCGAGCAGGGTCTGCACCTCCCAACCTCCCAGACGCCCATGGTGGACAGGAGCAATCCCTGAGGAACCAGCTCTCCGTGACCAGGGATTTCTCTCAGTTCACAAAACGAGGATGAGTGTTTTGTTAGGTTTAGTTAGGGAAACGCATTGATGAACAAGAAGCTTCAGAGCTGAGGCAGCTTTGGAAAAGGCGGAATGAGCCGTGAAATCAAATCGGCTTCGGTCAGTAGCTCCCACTGTAAAATAAAAAAAGGGGTTTAAATACCAAATGATTTTGTTTCAATGTTCTCAAAGTGCAAAACGATTTGCCTAAACCGATGAAATACGTACTTCCCACCGCTTGTATATTAAACTTTAGATACCCTGCAAGACGGTTCTCCAGCCAAAACACTTTCCTTCAGCCCGAACAAAACATTTAGCTTGACTCAGAAATAAATATTTTCTTTAAAAAAAAGAAAATTCTTTTTTTCCTCTTTGCTTCAGCCATGGCCAGTTTGTTTTTCACACTGTTGCCCTGCAGCTGGGTGGGTGCTGGAACCACATCCTGCTCTCACCTTCTCCTGGCAAACAGCGAGTTGAGCCCAAAGTCTGCGCGTGCATCTTTGGGGTGATTTGGGGTAATTTTTCATCTTTTCGGCTGCTTTCCACCCAAGCGAGCTCCGGCCCAGCATTATAACCAGCCCAGCTGTTTTTCCTAGCCTAGCCAAGCAGTTCAATCCTTCTCTTCGCGCCTGTTTCTGTGCCGGCTGCCAGCGCGGCGGGCGCAGCGCCGATGGCCGGGAACGCGGAGGCCGGCAGGCGCCGTGCGCGCGCCCGG
>JAYECN011263143.1:0-83333 GCA_035222435.1 Microcambeva ribeirae | reverse complement strand
CCCCCTTTCCTAACAAGGATGTGCAGAGACTTATTAATCCCTTGTGTTAGCACTGTGACCAGAAAGTAAATGAGCAAACCCTGTTCATTCTTCAGCCTATCCTACAAGGAACCCACAGGATACCAAGGCATGCCAGGCTGGTGTGAGATTCCAGCAGCAGTTACTTTCTCTTTGCACTATAGCAAAACATGCTGAAGAAACTGGATGACAGTTGTGGAGATGGATAGGTTTGAGGTTGTTTATTTTAAAAGTGATTTTTTCCTCCGATAAGTAGCTACTGTTAAGAAGTGAGAGAAGAAAAAACAACAAACAAAACAAACAAACAAAAAAACCACACTGAAGAGACATGAACTATATCATGATAATAATTAGAAACTTTTTAGATAAAGGTCAGAACCTAGCATGACAACATACTAAGTCCAGCATTGGTATGTTTAAGGTAACATTTTTGAACCATGGTGCCAATGGCAAACCATCACCTGAAGAAAGCCAGACAACAGGGAATATTACGCTCCTAGTAAGTGTTTAGGACATCCCTTAGGGCCTGGTGGGGCAAGTAATGCGTGATAGAGAGAGATATATACATGTAATATGGACATACCCAGATTCATCAACAACTGGTACCTGGTCGAATCCTTTTTCTCGGAGGATTTCAACCGTCTTTGCACAGGTAACAGTTGGAAGCACAGTCAGGGGAGCCGAAAGGCTTAGCTCCTGAACACTGATGTTCCACCACCTAGGGACAAAGCACAGTCATAAAACCAAGCAAATCTTATGGGGAGAAAAGAACTGGTGGCTCACATGCCATGGCCTTTAACACTAGAGGAATGACAAGAGGCTGTGATGAAGTCAGGAATCAGACACAGTTACTAATCTTTAAAGCTTCCAAATTTTCTCTCCCCAGTGCCAGAAAGTCACTCTGATGTGACAAGACACTATGACCAAAAGTTTCCTCATTTAATCTATTTCCTAGGATAGAACATGGTTAGTGGAAGGTACCAGTCTCCATAGTTTAGTTGTTTACATCTTAAAGAGAAAATCTGGACCTCTACTCAAACAGCTGGCCATATCTACAGTCACTATAGGTAACTCTTTTTGGGAAGATCCTCCTCCACTCATGTACATGTGTAGTATTTTGCACCTGACAATTCTGGTCTTGGCAGAATTCTTTAGATTCTACTTTATTTTTAAATATGACCCTTTTCATTCAAAATCGTTAAGCACTAAGTCTTTTCTGCTACCACACAACTCAAGAAAAAGGAATTTCATGACATTTAAGCAGACTTGATTACATATGCAATTAAATACTGATACAGCAGTTAGCTATGGTTACCTATAATAAGAAGGGAAATGGAACAAATTCCGATGATCTTTAGATGAGTAACTACCACAGTGACTACCAAAGAGACTCACAAAAAATCCATGCTTACCAAGGTTTTTTGACAAGGTCTTCTTCTTTCATGAACCCCTTCTGAATCATCCATTTGTCACTCAAGTACTTAGACCTAGAAAGCATTAGAAACTGAAGAAGTAATCAACAGAATAACATCCAACTACAGCAAACAATATCAAACAAAACAACTGCACAGCCCACTACAACTAACAACTACAGTGTAACTGATGAACTGATTTGCCATCCAATCTTACCGGCCAGAGACACGGAGATGAAATCCTCATAAGAACAAAAAGGAATCCCATAGGATACAATGCTTCAACTACATTACTCCCTTGCAATAGGGTATAAAGACAGCCTGGAATAGAGAAGTGCCAGCCTGTGTTCAGCCAAGGCCTTTCTGCAGCTTCTAAAGTCACCGAGCAGTGTGTTGGATGTAACAACAGTCAAGAAGCACAGCTAAAGACATCATAGGGTGGGATATGTTCAGAAGGGCAGGAGCAGAATTTCTTCACAGCACAGCTGAAACCTCTCATGCTAACACCTGCAGGCTCATGCCAACACTGGCTGCTGTTATAGTACTGCTGTGCCCAGCTGCCAGCACATGCAAGGAGAGCAGGCAGCACCCTTAAAAAAGGGATCCTTCCAGAAATTGGATGGCATTGATGTACCCCAGTAATGGAAAAGCCTGGGAGTAAATCTCTTCTGGAGGGATGTTAGCTAGCAGTTAACTAACCAGGAGTGGTTATATACCGAAGACAAACACAAGGAGCTCTGCTTTCAGAGGGCTGAACTCTACCATTTCAAACCCCTTCTAGGTTCTTCAGAAGTTGTGCCCAAAACACATTCGTTACTTTGACAACTGAGTGCTTTGAGATACATATTCAACTTGCCACTGAAAGGCAAGTGAGGAGGTCTGAGGCTGCCGCCTCCTGGAAGGAAAGAGAGGAGGTTCTTACATGTAGTTCCTGATAGAGTCAGGGAGCATAACAACACAGCGCTGACCTTCCTTCAGTTCTCTTGCTGCCTTCACAGCTACAGACATGGCACTGCCCGAGCTGCCGCCTGGCAAAATACGTATCAGAGACAGAAGTGTCAAATACCATAATGGAAATGACAAAGAAAGGGACAGAAGAGGGAAGGCCAGCACAAGAACCCAGGCTGAGGAAGATAGTGGAAATGCAGGCCTCCGTGAACTGCACAGAGCCTCATGCTCCCACATACTCACAACCCCAAGGATGAGTGTTGGCTCTTACCGCACAAGAGTCCTTCCTCCCGGATCATCATGCGAGCAAGAGTAAATGACTCTTCATCATTGCTCTTGTACCACTTGTCCACTGTCTGGGATGAGGCAGAAAGAGAGGAACAAACAGAACTTGAGATGAGGAAGACTGGGCAACTATGCAACTACATCAATGTTGCTTCAATCCAAGCTCCTTGAGGTGATAGCTGTCCTATTGATTCATGTACTTAGGTTTCCATTCTGCAAGTGTTGCATGGTTTTGTTTGCCAAGATAAGACAACCACATTAACAGTCTACATTGACATCTTACTGTGAGAAGAGCCACAGGGAGCATGAATCAGCTTCATCCCCTGTTGAAGGGCTTCTCAGGGACACAGACTGTGCTCACATTGTCATACTGTTGTATAAACTTTTTCTTTTTAAGATAAAGGGAAATACTATGTTCTAGAAAGTGCTATCTGCCCAGTCTTTCTCCCAGTGTTCTAAATCAGAAAATTGTTCGGAAAAGAAGTCTAAGAAATATTTTCCTTGATGGGAAAGAACAGAAATAGTTTTGTCTGCTAGCCCTCCCCTTTCAGCTCAAAAAAAAAATATATATATATACACATATATATAGAGAGAAAATATATATATATATTTTTTTTTTTCTCTCAAGTTTCTTCTCCATCCCAGTGGAAGGCAAGGGGCAAGAAGCATGACTTACAGATCTGTCCAGCACCGTGGGGACAAAGTCATATCCAATTCCTTCCACTTCATATGTTGTTTTGTCAGTCTTGTTCAGTTCTTCAGGTTGGGCAAGGATGGAGCCTTCAGGATCGACACCTATAATCTGCAGAAGTTTTCAGTTTGGCTACCATGACACACTGCTTTCAAGAACACAGCTATTTACTCATCAGTGCTGGCCTTATGAGAGCATCCCAGCTGTGCATACACACAAAACTGATAGCAATATGATTTCCTGTTCAGTTCCTTTTGGCAACATTCACCTCCTCCTGTGATTAACATGCTTTGGGGCCCTTAGCAACCCATCCCACCTCCTCAGGTTGTGGCCACAGCAAATGTGGCTGTGTGTGTTCTACATGGTGTTTTGTTTGGTTGATTCAAAGTTCACATTTCTATTCTATTCACGTCAGGCATTGTTACAGTCAATACATTTCTGTGGCAAGCGCAGAAATGTACATTCCTTTTGCTTTCTTAGAAGTGTGTAGTTTTACAAGTACAGATCTGTTCACAAAGCAAGCTTCCTTCTTAGAAGCTCAGCAGCTCCTGAAGATTAGCCATGGCGCAGCCAGAGAGACCACCAATGAGACCACAGCACGACAGTGATGCTGATGCCCTTTCTTTCCTGCTCAAATCTACATTTTACCTAAGGACACCTCAAAGTTTTCCCATGAGACATCTATGGAGATTGCAAGGAGGCAGAGATGCTAGGAGGAAGGGCAGTGACTCCAGTGGAGCTGTTTGAGGATCTCCCAGCTAAAGAAATTTAAACTTGCCACCTACTTTGCATCCTGGGCACTTCTCCTTGAGCTTTCTGGAAACACCAGTGATGGTTCCTCCAGTGCCAGCTGTAGCCACAAACATGTCTATTTTTCCTGTTTAAGGGTGAGAAATCAAAAGGCATCTGTGAAACACTCCTGAGTGTGATGAGTTAAAAATTCTATTTATACCTTTTACTCTAATAAAAATGCAGAAAGTGGCAGAAGAGGCCCAAGATATGAGGAACCTTGCTTTCCTGTAGCTGTATGAGGAGACCTACCTAGAGGCCAGTTTGCTCAATCTCCTCTTACTCCAAAAAGCAATTTTGAAACATTCCTTTGGCAGCCTGACAAGGCACCAATTTGTGAGGCTTTCAGCAGAGATGCAAGGTGACCACCAAGTTGAGATTTGCAGCTTTCTTGTTACTGTAGATACACATTCACCCTTTAACTTACAATAAGCAGCCTATAATGCAGGTTAGTTTACTGAATGGGTGGCCAGAGATGAGATAGCTGTACACCAATTTGTTAACACAAGTAATCTACTCATTTACTTGTGAGAAGCTGCTGTTTTCATCATAAGCAGACCCAGCAGAGCCAGTGTAGGCATGACAATTCATTTTTGTCACCTCCTTCAGATTTCCTGATACATGCGTAGATCTATGGAACAAACCTTTATTGCAGTTTTGTTGGTTTAAAAAAAAAAAAAATTTAGAAAGATCATTGATTGGTATACAAAAGTGAATGCTTGCAAGTCAACAGAACAATACTCCAAACATGTCCCTGTTCAGACCCAAGACAGGTGTAAGAACGTGCCTGGACTACAGGTAAACGAGACGAACGAGAGGAATGATGCCTATAGTTAGAATTCATCCTGAATGTTTGTGGGATAGCAGTGTGTTAAAGTATGATCATTTTAGCTCAAACTAGAAAAAAGTGGAAAAAAAACACAATAATAAATCCTTGGCAGCACATGGAGAGATACTTTTTTGGGGGAGGAGAGGAGAACACTGCACATAGTCCTCAACTTCATTAAGAAAATTAACCTATTCTCTTATTCCAGTAGCCAAGGTCTCATTAAAAAGCTAACTGTACAGTTTTACAGGGCAGGTCAGCAGCATCCTGTACAGTTTCCCTCTACTTCCCGTGGAAGTAGCTGCATGCTGGACTGCAGCACTGCACCAAATGCCTCAGGTAGGTCCCAGGTGGATCCCCTGGCTGGATGAGCCAGCCCAGCTAGAGCTCTCTGCTGCCACAGGCCAGTCAATTTGGATACTCCTGCAAGCCAGCTCAGAGCTAGCACAGGCAGGAGCCCCGCAGATGAGAGGGGCATTGCTGGTATTCATCACAAGACAACAGCTTGGGCTTCTGAAGATAACAGCCAGTGAAGAAAATTCCAGTCTACTGCAGTATTTAGTCTGTACATAACAACTAGCAGAATTAGAATTATAACTTGTAGCAGACTCCAGATATATATTAACTGAGAGCAAATATCTCTTCCCTGCCTCTCATGCACAGTTTGAATTCTGAGCATGTGAAAATACTTATTTCTGTATTTGTGAACAGACAAAAAGTGACCCTGTTCTTTCATGTCACTTTAGCTACATCTTTTTTGAATTAAGCATAACTACTTTGTTCATCTGGTCATAAGCAAAGGAATCTAAAAGCCAAAACATCTCTCTCTAATGGAAAAGATGGTTTATTACTATGACTACAAAAATAAGGCAAGTCTCTAATTATACACAGAATATGGGGCATGCTATATCAAGATCCATGCATTTCTCAGCCAACCCAGGCCTCTTCACAAACGTGGAATAGCAATACGGAATCCTAACGACTCACTAAATGAAAGGGCTTAAATAGCAAACATACCTTCACATTGCTGCAATATCTCTTCAGCGGTGGTGTCATAGTGTGTCAGGGGGTTGCTGGCATTACGATACTATATTGAAAGGCAGAGCCATTCAGTAATAAAGAAAAACAAACTTTGTAACCTGAGACATTGCAAAAACATGACAGAAATTCTTCAAGCACAACTGCTACATATTCTCCTTCCGGACTGTTTCCTTTTCTGTTGTCTGGACCTAGGCAGAATGCCTCAAGGTAAATGCAACATCCCCAAATGATTTAATTCAATTTAACATCCAGATCAGTCCTATCTGTGGGAAAGTTTCTTTTAAAGGCATATACAACCCATTTCTCTGTGCAAGACTGCCAGTTCAGCAGAGAAAGTCACCCTAATCTTTTTGCAGTTTCTGCAGACACAGGCTTCCTGCTGCCCTCTAGTGAAATAAAAAGGTTGCTGCCCTGCAGCACGACGCTGGCTGAATAGCTTCCCCTGCCAGGGCTGGGACATCCTTGCCCCCACAGACTCACATAGGCCGTTTAAAATTTAGCCAGTGACATTAAGGCAAGAAGCTGCAACATCCACCTTCCGTGCTAGGCCTCCAATACCCAGTTCTTACCTGGTCTAGGATATGTGCATTAGGGATTTCGTTTTTCAGCCTCCATGCTACACCCACATGAGATTCAGGAGAGTCAAATCTGGCAGTAGTTGGTGTCCTCACAATCTCAGCACCCAGAGCCCTCAGGACATCCACCTGCAGCAAACAGAGGTGGTCACAAAATGCCCAAACACTTTCCCATCACAGAAACCTCACCGGAATGGAGAGGAAAATGTTTTACATCTCTTTTTCCCAGTCTGAAATAACTTCTAGCTGCTCTCCTCTGCCCCTGCCTGCAAGCACATAACTGGATCCCAAAATCCTAATGCCGTTCAGTCTCTTCACTCTAAGTCTTGTTTCCAGTCCAGGCATCCAGGGTTCTAGAAACCATTACTCCATATTGAGGAGTCTTATTCAGGCCAAACTGTTTCCTCTCATACGCTCACATGTTCTGCAGGGGATTCTGCACTCTGGAATGGTGATAATTCTCCTGCATCCTATGGCTAAATAAAAACTGTCTTATTTATGTCCTTCTTTGGCACAGACAGCAAAGAGAGGGATCCTCCAGAGCCCTATTTACTCACTCTGTCCCTGTGAGGACAAGAAATTGAGAGTCAGCTGTGCCAAGGCCTGTGAGCAAAGGGGAGGCCTTTGGTCCTGCTGTGTGGAACCTCCCTTCAGGGTGAGCACTGCGCCCAGGATTGCAGGGCACATATGGCAAATTTTTGGACTGAGAACTGTTTTGCTAAGCTGCAAAACACAAATGACCATCAAGACAGCACTGCAAGGACAGGGCTCTAAACACCATAGTACCACTGTGGTTAGCTACCACAGCTACCCTTGATTTCTCTTAGCACTAGCAATAGCCCCTTGGCCAGAAAATATTCAGCAGGGTTCTGCCTAACCACTGACTTGGAGGCCAATGGCCTCCACCTTCACCGCTAAAACCACAACACTCACTTGCATCAAGAACTCTGCAAGCTCAAGCATGTTTATTTGTCCATACTTCTAAAACAAAAGCAGATCTGACCTTCTCCATACTCATTTTCTCTGGCATCACGATGATACAGCGGTAACCCTTCACTGCTGCAGCCAAGGCCAGCCCAATTCCTAGAAACAAGCAAAGAGATGCAGAGCATCAAGTGATAGGCAACCAAACAAAATCCAGCAAATTTTGCCTTTTTTTTTTTTTTTGAATAAGGTCTTCACTAGAGATTTGGGTAGAATGGCTTTAGACAGATGGCAAAGGAAAAGTCTCTTGTTCCTGAAGAGAGTTAGAATCACAAGTGCTGCTGGTTCTTAGAGGCTCAAAAACAAACTTTAGTCAAGGGTGAGAAGATATCAGCATATGCAAACTACCAACATTACCAAGGGCACATCCCCTTCCTCCTGGCCTTTCCCATACCATCACTAAAAAAAGCAAAGCACAAAAGTCACACACGCACATTTGGAGAGTAAGTTTTAAGATAGAGGATTATAGCAATTGTTTAAAGACCTGGTTGAGATTTAATTCTGCATTCAGTCCCTAATTTGTCATGCATCTAAATCCCTTCTAAAGGGCATGATTTAGATGCTCTGTGCTCCCATGCACTACACCCGTTTCCTACACTAGTTAATTACTTTGACTGTTAGAGATGCACATACCTCACCTCTAGTTTCCAAATCTCTACCTCCGACATGACTCCTGTCTGCCTGCATAGCTTTGCATGCCTACCTGAAGGGGTTACCTCAGAATTACCCTCCCTAAGGCACAAGGCTGGCACCTGCTACCCAGCAGTGGTGTTTTGGTAAATTAAACAGATCAAATTAGATCTGATGTAGAGCTGAATGGCACTACCCCTGCTATTTTGGGTACCAGATTTACCAAAAAAAGTCTGGCCCATGACAATACCTCAAAAGCAGTTTACCCTGTGCAAGAAGCTGTGGTTTCAGAGATCACTATTTCTACAGAGCACAAGACTGGGCAGTTGCAGTAAAAACAAAAACTGTGTTTTATATAAGATCTGGGATGAAGGCAGTGTTTTGAGACCCTACTTCCAACACTATACTTCCTGCTAGTGACTTCAAAGTGAAGCAAGCTCCAAAACAGGACTTCAGATGACAAAAGAGATGTAGAGAGAAGCAGCTTTGTACTTTCATAGCTGTGCCCCAGAACAAAAGCCCACGGCCACAGGTTATTCCCTATCCTGCTCTTTGCTTTTAAATGAAGACATCTTTCTGAAATAACTGCCTTGTGCCCCCTTCAAGTCTGATTTGTTTGTCTTTGGAATCTGGCAAGGTGAACTGTTTATCATGTACTGCCTCAAGCAGCTGCATGTCAGCATGACTGGAGGACAGCAACACACATTGCAATATATAATGCGTATTATATTGTAACATACATAATATTACATATATTACATTCCTCCAGTGAGTCACGCTGACATCCAGCTGCTTGATGCTGTACCCGATATAGTTCTCTTTGCCCATGTATACACACGTGCATATTTATGTATATATGCATATCTAGTTATAATGTGCATGTATGAGATTATGTAGATATGCAATCTTGCAGTGGGATAAACCTCACTCCTGTTAATGCTGCATGTCACTGTCAGTACAGCTCACAGCTCTCACCAACAGCTTATAACCCAGTACACAACCAAGTCAAGTACTTGCATGCTACACAGGGGCATTTTGCTGCCAGCCAAAAGCAGCGTCAACACCAGCACTGAACCACCCTCTCAGAAAAAAGCTCAGCACTGCAGAAGCTGCCTTTGTTCAGGCAAGTGGTGCAGCCACATTTGATCAGCGATACTGCACCGGGCAGCCTGCTGAACAAGTGACATGAGACTTCCCAGTTATTTCTGCTGAAGGCAGGGGAACCTGTCACTCATGAGTGACAGCTCACCAGCTCACTCATCCTAGTCCCTCCATTGATATCAATCTGCACTGGGTCAAAAGAAATGTCTGACCTAAGCACCGTCTATCAGGGATGCTCCAGAAAGCACAAAAACATGTTAATGCAGCTGGTGACATCTGGCATCTTAGTGAAGTACACAGATAGTAAAACAGATAAGTTAGTAAAACAGATAAGCAGTTTGTAGCTCAGACCACCTCAGAGGCAGCAGCATTTTATATTTTTTTTCCATTATTGATTGGCTTAAGTGGGAAGGCATCTGCTATTTTGGGGAGCTCCAGGTATACTCATTCTCTGCAAGCAGAGCAGCCCAATACATCAGTTACCACAGCATCAGCACAGGATACTAGATTTAACTATCTGATCTGCTCCCAACCATCATATTCTTCCCTGGCCCCTGACTGGTGGGGCTGTTTCATCTTCTAGTCTTCCTTGAGGACAAGATGCTGGTCCAAGGAAAACATCCTGAAAAAAAAAAATTAAGGTGTGCAAGGGCTGCCCCAGCAGATGGTGGTACAGCAGATTAGTTCAGCTCATCTCGACTGCAAAACTACTGTTAAGCACAGAAAGGCTGTTTCTCAGATCAGACCCAACTCACCTGACAGTGTGGGAACAAGGACTACAGAACTTTCTAAACAGGAAAAGACCCAGATTGAACCAGTCTTTTGATGCCTAATTTCCAGTAATACTGCATTTTATTTCTTGAAAGAATGAATCCTAGTGAATCTGGTCTAAAACCTTTTTCTTTTTGAAAATAAAGACCTTCTGCAAGTTTAGCAGATCTTTGTAGCTATTCTGGTCAGCACAGCTCATTTCCTCCTTTCCATCTCTAATACATACAGCACAGCTCTGCAGCACTCCTTCCACCATGCAGGCAAGAAGTGTCCTCCTTTGCTTTGGAATTAGGTCTGCCTCTTTCACAGATTCCACACTTCACCAGGACCCTTCATCCCCTACCTGTGTTTCCAGAGGTTGGCTCTATGATTGTGTCTCCAGGCTTCAAGATTCCAGCTCTCTCAGCATCCTCTACCATCCTCAGGCTGATGCGGTCCTTCACACTGCCCCCAGCGTTGAAGTACTCACATTTTACCACTGGGAACAAAGAAATTGAAGTCAGTCAAAAGCTTCATATGTTTTTTCCCGTCTGCTCCTCACCTCAGCTTGCTTCATGGAAGTGGAAGTGTTAAATTTGCAGGAATTGTTCTCAAGAAATTTAAACTTCTTAGACAATGAAAATATGAAAGTCCTCCCATTTTCTACAGGGTGTCTACATTCCTTATGCACTCAGGTCTCATGAAATAAACATGTTTGTGAATCTGTTTCTAATTTTACTCTTTTGCCTGCATTAGTACTCACAGAGTTCACACTTCAGCCCAAAGTGCTTCCCGATCTTGTTGATTCGCACCAGGGGCGTATTTCCAACTTTATTCAGGATGTTTGGCAAGATTTTGGGAGGCTCTGACCTAGCACAGAAAAAACAAAAATCAGTCGATTCACAAAAGAACACACAGGTAGATCACACAGCAGCAACACAGAGGCATTTTTTTATTGCACCTAACTTTCTCCCTCCGCTTATCAGGCTACTTACCTTGAATATTATTTTAAATAAAAGAAACATCGAATCCCCGATCCAAAACTCAAGGATTTGACACCATACTGTGCCAAGACTAGTGTGCTCTATGCTTATTTTCTGGCATCAAGCAGCTTAGTATTGCTCAGTCAATTGTTTTACCAAAAGGCATTAATAGTGCAATTCTTCATGTAGTCATGAACCTTATGCCAGGTTCCTTAAAGTTAGCTCCAGTTCATCCAGTTTCACATCACAGTGTCTTTTGTATCCTATGCTTAGTCTACATTCTCAGGTTTGCTTATTCATGAAAAATTAAAGAGCACCAGCACATGTATAAGCAAAGCAGCACCAATTTAAATCAGCTACCTCTTGTTAAACCCATGTGTCTCTAAGTGGGCCAGGATTAGCCCTTTACCTAAAGCCCATAAACAAAATAAGCAAGGCTTACATAGTGATGTGACGATGTGGGGAGGCAGAAAGGGGCTTCCCAAGCTTCCAAGTGCATTTGCTAGGTGTATCAGGACGAATCCACTTCCTTTCATTCTCAGGGGCCTTACTGTTCTCATTGTCCTTTGCACCAGAGAGGAAATACTTGCCAGGCATGTGAGGGCACGAGTTTGTATCTGTTACGGCCTGGGAAGGAAATGAGAGCACTTCATCCTTGAAAAAGAAAAGCCTGCTGTTATTCATATATCCCGCTTTAAAAGAGTCAACACATCCTTTGAGACAAGCAAAGTCACTCATGCTCTGAGACACTGTAGGAAGCCACCTATTGCAGTCACACTGCTACCCACCTATGACAACTAAAATCATTACAAAGGCATATTTTCAGCCTTCACCAATTTATCTACTTCTTGCCTAATGTTTCACCCCAGGCAATTTTTCTGTGGGCAACCTGGACAAGCCCGCCCACCTTACCCAAGTGTCGATTTTCAGAGAGCAGCGTGGTCCTGTGAGTCAAGATGGGCAATGGCAACCCATAGACACTAGTTAGTAGATTCTTCTAACACCCAAGAATAGGTTTTGCCACCAACTATCAAGGATGCTAGGATCTCTTGCAAGACAGGGAATCAGTGAAGAGAGCACAGTACATCTCAGGCAAATCCCATCCTCAGTATCCAAGTCTTGTTTTTGACCAAAAAAAGGGACTAATCCCATGGAGATATTCCTCCCCAAAACAGCCCTCAGATAAAAATCCTCTTAATTCCAAGCAAAGAGGAATAGAGTTCTGTGAAACGACTGATCAGAAAATAGTGCTGAAGGACTTCACACTCCACTTAGCCATAAAGGAGGAAAATGCTTTCAAAGGGGACATTAGTTTCACTAGGACTTGCCTATAGAGAGGTATGGCAGAAGTCTAGAAATCCCTCTGAAAACTAATAGTGTTTTCCCTAATTCTGATAATAAATAGTAAGACAGGCAGTCTTCCCTGAAAAAAGCATTAACTTGGAGACAGCATTCAACTAAATAAGCAAAAAAAACTTTAATAAACACTCCACCATTTACTGAGCTTTCCAAGGACAACACAAACCTCTCTGGAGCAGCTTGACATCACCTAACTTACTGGGTTTCCTGCTAGATTCACTGTAGGATGGCTTAGCACCAGCAGGCATGGAAGCTGTTCCACTGGTGGTTAGAATAATGATTTAAGGCAAGTTGCATCTTAAGTTTTTTCAAGTTTTGAAATGGTTCACCATTAATGTTGGTATTGAATACCCCTCAGACCTTAGAAAATATTCTGAAAGTGAAGCGTGTTTAATTAGTGAAAAGTAAAACCCATTGCTTTTTATCCCTTATTTTTGCCTTTTGCTTTGGAGGTTCTAGTTTTAACCTATCTTCCACTTCTAAGACTGTGACTGTAGAGCATAACCCAAGTCAGAAAGCAACTGATTTCTTGAGCTTTATGCTTCAGCTAACTTTTTTATAAAACTGTTTTTGATGATACTTAAGCTGAGACATGAGAAGTGTTAGACACAGAAGTGTTAGCACCAGTGTTTTGTTGGTTCCAAAACCATCAACGACTGTAAAAACTAACACAGATGAGAGAATTTCTCATGCCTAGAAACATTCCTGAGGTGTTTCTCAGAGACATGAACCCTTCCCATGATCTCTGTGCAGCTTAAAGCTTCACCCAAACAGTACCTTGGGAACAGAAGCCGGGCCTTCAGATATTAGCTTCTCCATGCTCTTTAGTAAGGGTGAACACACAGACTTTCTTCAACAGACTTTCTCCTTGGGAGGAGACAAATGTCCCACTTCTGTGAGAAACAGGAAGCTGCAGAATAAAGCAAAGATTACTTGTAGAGGCAGGATCAAAATATATATATATCATGAATAGATAAAAAGAAAGAGCAACTGATGCTCCTTTGATCCTTTTCGATTACCTACTCTTCCCCCTGTTCCTCTCTCCATGGATCAGATAAAGAAATGTAAGTAGACAACTATAATTGACTGCCTGCCTTTCTATAAGCTTGGCAACCATAAAACACAAAAATGCTTCAATCTGCAGGATGTATTTCATTATACACACACACCAAGTACCAAAAGGCCAATTCACAAAGCCAATACCAAAGGAAAAAGGGGATTCTGTAATGTCATTTAGAAAAAAGCTCTGCACAGGAACCCTTGTAGAGGTCTCCATCTTCAACTTTGAGTTCCTCCCAAGACTGAATTGTTGTTGACTGACCAACTGCAGTGGTGATGAATACAATGCACACAGAAAACACTTCTAGCACAATGAAGAGTTTCCTCCAGTTTCTGTGTTTCAGAAGCTAGTAAATATAAAAATGGAGATCAATAAGTTAAGTTTCCCTAGTCCAGGCAGGTGTTTGAGTCTTCAGGCTTATAGAACTAGCTTCCTTTCCACTGAAGAGAAATCTGGCTGAAGTCGTGGAAAAATGTGCTTGCTTCTTTTAATATTTGGGCTCACCATCACTATTTTGCATTAGAATTTATGGTTCTTTCCACTACTGAACTGTCTTGGGCCTGAAAAGAGCTTCTGCTGAATACATACCAAACAGATGCAGCTCAAAACAGAGCTAAAGGTCCAGTGACAGACTGGAAGAAAAAAAAAATCTCAATCATAGGATCAGTGAACTTCAGCATTTCAGTCTGCAAGTTATCACGCACCATTAATCACTACTGCCTTGTGCACAATAATTTCTATCTCACAGGTTGAGCTGAAAAACCTTCTGAATTATTTTAAGCAACTCCATTCAAGAAAAAATGCCTCTGAAGTAGCAAATTTGCAGATTAAGGCTAGAAGTAATTCTCCTTACAGATGCAAGAAACCTCTCCACACCAAAGTTATACCATTTTACTTTAAGCAATATATGCCAAGCACCAAGATAAGTTACAATCTGTCCTAGCCTAGTGACTAGAACTAGGCCAACTCATATAACAGCCTAAAAAAGCTAATATTCCAAACACATGGTTAAACACCAGTCTGTTACTCAGAACAGTACATGCATCCAGCTCCAGAAACCAAACCCTCACCTCAGTTTCTAGGTGGCTAGCTCACAGTTCAGAATATCAGCACCTCTTTAGTAAAGAGGAGATTTGGCATAAGTTTTAAGTCTGAGGTGCACATACAAGGCCTTCAAATAGCTAGCATGCACAGAGCAGTACTGGGCATAGACACCAACTGTCTCATCTCAAAAACTAAGAGTGTTTGCATAGGGCACTTAAGAACTGCCTCTTCTCAATCCTTTCCAACATGCAAAAAGCAAGCAGCAAAGAGTTACCAATAAAACATGCTACTCCCTTCCTCTGTTCTCAGACTGAAGTGTAAAAAACAGACTTTAAGTTGCCAAATCTCAGTGTCCAGGAACATCCAAAAGAACAGAAGACACATGGGGAAAAAAGGCTGTTGAAATAAGAGTTTTCAGACATTTAAAGTACTGTTCTTTACTTATCTGGAGGGAAAAAATAAATATTCTTCAAGAATTGCTTTTCTGAGGAAAAATTGAAATTCCATTGGAATTTGGCATTTCCCTAAGTGGCTTGGCAAGACAGCATCATATCATTACCTCTACTATATGGCAAATATTCTAGTACACAACCAGCAAAAACAACCACTTCCAGCTTGAGGGAAGGAAGGTAGAAACAGGGAAAAAAGCTGTATTTACTGCCTTTAACTACATTGTTACCTACCTTTCTCATTTTAGAGAGTCATCAGTACAGTGATTAAAAAATTCAAAATCCTTGAACAAAATAGGAGCCCAGGAAGAAAACCTAATCAGCAGCATTGCCAACCAAAACACTAATCTTAAACAACATCATTCATCTGAAGAAACATGTTCCTGTTCAACAAGTCCCCAAAATTAGGCATAGCTTTATTAGACATGATTTGAAATATCTACCTCAAGAGTATATTTGCATACATGCATTTATAAAGTCACATAATTAATGACACTAACATAGAACCAGTCCCAACTATACTATCCATGTAATACCTTAGAAGGTGTTTTAAAGAATAAATACTCAGACAAAATCCTTTGCCCTCTAAGAGGAGGGAAAGTAAAAATTCAGTGCAATCCTCAGTTAAAACACAAGGACAGTGGCAAAAGCTTCTGCACTAAAAAGCACCACAGGCTCAAATAGGTCAGAAGGCCAGTGTGACTTGATATGGTCAAAGTCACCAGGAAGACCCTGGATTCTCTACCTGTCACTGCTACTGTTGAAGTAGCTACTGCATCAGTGAACTACAGCTTCCTGACACTATCTAAAATCCAGCTGCCACTTCCAGCCCTAACTGAAGATGTTACTTCAGCAAAACATAGTGCAGAGTTGGGGTGAATTTAGATGTTCCAGATTGACCAAGACTACGAGCCTGCCGACAGATCCAAACCAGGACATAACATGTTGGTGCCTCCTTCTAGCAAAGAGACCTTTGAAGGATTAAGGGGTGGGAGTGAGCAGAAGTCACTGAAACAGAATGGCAGAAACTTTTCTCCTCCACCAGCCTGACTCCCCTCTTACCTCTCTTCTGGCAATGCAAACCGGAGAGACAGGACAGTTTCTTCACTAAATTGTGACTCTGCTGCTCTAAATGCATTTGACACCCATAAGTAGCTAGGGGATATGGGAGAGTCTAACTAGAAAAGCCTGACTAACCTCTGTCATGAGATCTGCAGAGCACATGAGGCAGAAGTGAAGTCAAAGCTAATTCACAGAAAATTGCTTAAATCCAAGTCAGGAAGGGAACTGGGACACATACAGAGATAAGAGTCTGAGGAAGTCCCAGACAAGTGTTCGCATTTCTGTGGCCACCTGCACAGGGAGCTTGAAGCCTAAGCCATTTCTCCACTCCTGCCGGAGGGCTTCACAAATCAGGGTTGAAGACCAGGAAGTGAAATTAACCTTCAAACAACCTGGTTTGAACTCCCCTTGGGAATATAGAAGGGGCTGAAGTTTCTGAGGCTGTTCACGGCATGTCAGCACTAATGCAGACAACATGCAAATAGTAGCATGCTTGTGAGAACCTAATTAATTGTAACTCCTGTCTGAAGTAAAAATCAAGCTGTCTAAAGATAAGTGGGAGAGATGAATTGGGGTGATGCCCTAGGGGCTGACCACTCAGTACGAGGTAAGATACGGTCTCCTCATGCCTGAGAATGGAAACACTGACCTTAAGCAGGTACTTTTCTAGGAAGAAAAGTAACCCACTGGGAAGGGGTTGTTCTGCTTATCCTGTGGTACCATATGGTCTTAGGGTCTCTCTGAACATGAAATAACAGGGGTACAAATTAAGAGCATAGCAATATAAAACCTTAGGTACAGATACTTCAAGAATCACAAGACTAATCATAGTCCTTTGCTCTAGGGAGAGGATGAGGACACAAACACTACCTCAGTCATTACTCTTCCTTTTAGGGCTGGATGAGCATATTCATAGCCCTCCTGATGCAAAGTCCATACTTCATTAATACTCCTGCCTCTGAAACATCACAAAGGCATTAGAACTTCAACAGCAAAGCAGCTGCTGTCCCTGTGGCACTGTGTTATGCTTCAGAACAACCAGTGACCAGAAGTGCTCAGTCTGCCCAGTCCATGCAGAAAAAAAAAAAAAAAAAATTGCATTCAGCACTGAACAGTGTCCTCCTTGGCGCTTCCTCCACCTTGAGCTCACCCCCTCAACACTGCCTGGGCCTGCCCAAGAAGTTTTCTGAACGAGCACAGGTAAGAGCAGCATCAGAAAAAAGACTGGAGAACATTTAATCTGTATTTTTACCTGCTGCAGTCAGAATTTAAAATGACATCCACCAAACACACACACTTTTTCACACACCTTCTCCCTGTTTCTGGTTCCCTCTCCCTAGTCAGCACAAACATGGACCAGTGCTAGAGTCATGAAAAGTGCTCTCAATATGCCAAGCTCATTGAGCACAGAGGAGGAAGCAGAATTAGAGCTTTGCTCACAGCTTCTGTCCTGGTACATAGAACCATAGAACAGGGAAAACCACAGCCCTTCTTTCTCAGTATTACAGTGTCTGCCCAAAGCATTAATCTTTTACTAGCAAAGGATCTCTGATAAAGGCTGTCAGAGAAAGACCAGCCACCACAGCCTGGACAGGAGGGCTGCCTTCTGCTTGACAATTTTTTTATTTTATTTTTTTTTTTTTTTTGGGGGGGGTGGGGGGGGAGACCAGCTACCACCTGCTCTGACTACACACACACACACACACACAGCTTTTAGCAAGCTGGCACAAGCATGGTACAACCTACAACTCACTCAAGTCCTCAGTGTCTCACAGGCAGACAATAAATATCCACCAACAGTCAAAAGGCCAGTTCATTCAAAGCCTCCTGAGAGCCCGTGATGCTGCCAGCACCAGATTAATGATGTACCTGGGCTGAACCGTGACACAAGCCCCGCGCGACCTTGCTGGTGGAGCGGTACAAGTCCGCTCCAGCTTCAAGAAAGCAGGCTGGTTAACCCATGCTCAGGCATTTGCAACAGGATATTCAGAAAGCTGCCAGGTACCATCAAAAATAAAGGCCTGTCCAATGCCCTAAACAGTGGATTAGCATCTAAACCTTACTTCAGCAATAACTATCTTCACATATCTACTCCTGCTGAGGAACACCAGTTCTGAGCAGGTCTGTTTCAGATCACGCACCTTCCGCTAGTACCACATTGTACCTGGGGCCTCACACAGAAACCCTGACGATTTTACCTATCTCCATACTCCAATATTTTTCCTACTCCCCCCCTCCACCCCAATCGGGAGTTTTGCAGAACGTGGAGCTCTCGATCCTCAATTTGGCAAACACACTCAGTTACAAGGTAAATACACGCTGAGTAACTTTGCTGGATTGAGGCCAGAGCACTTTGCAACATTCACGATCAAAGGCTTCAGGATTAAAGAGATACAGTGGGGGGGGGGGGAATTCAAACAAGGACAGGAGAGGAATCACCAGCCTCCCAAGTAATGGCTGGCTCAGGAACATGCCATCAGCATTACCATCTCCTACTGGAAGCAGCTCTCAGAGCCTCACATTCAGATCTTTCCTTTATCAAGCACTATGTAAGGTAAAAAAGATGATAAAAAGCAGCTTCTTGGTCCAACACACTTGCCAGACTTGCTAGAGTGTTAAAAAAATAAACGAAGAAACATGGAGAACCCTTATGGTACCTGGAGAACAACAGAGAGCAGGAGCAGCGGGAATCGCTGCACAGAGCACGGAAGGTCCCGCAGGCACGAGGGGCCCTCTCTTCGGGAGCCTCCATGAGGGGAGGGCGAGCCCTCCTCCGACCGGCCCGAGCGCTGCCCAGGCCCCCCGGCGGGGGGCAGCCACCCCGAGCGCCCGCTCCGACGCGCCAGGCGGCTCCCACTTACCGGGAATTACGCGCTACTCGAAGCGACCACTTCTCTCGCTAACAAACAAGCGGATTAACCGCCACGCGTGTAAGACGGCCCCGCGCGCCTACCGGCCCCGCTCCATCCCTGCCCGCTCCGGAAAGGCCCCACAGCAGGGCCGCGAAGAGCACGGACCCCCGATCCCCCGCCTCCTCCGCGGCCGTTAACGGACCCGCACGAGGCGCCGCTGCCGCCGGGGCTGATGCAACGGAGGCGAGGAAGGGAGGGATGCGCGGCGCCACCTCGCCCCGCCCCGCCCCCGGGAGCCGGGCGCTCACCGAAGGCACCGTTCCCACTCGCGCTTCGGCGAGGAAAGAAAGAGGAAAAAAAAATAACAAAAAAAAACCAAAGTAAATTTAAGCGCGATGAAACTCCAAACGATGAACACGCAGGAGCGGGAAGCGGCGGCAGCAGCGCGGGAGGCAGCGTGGGCAATAAGAGGCGCCCGGGAGGTGCGGGCCCCGCCCCCTGCGCGTGCCTCCGGAGGGCGGTGGGCAGCGCGCGCCGTCATTGGCCGCGGCGGGGGCGTTGGAGGGAGGCGCCGGCCAATGGGGAGGCGCGCTGTGTGGCGCGGCGCGGCTAGGGGGAAGGGGGCGCGTGGGCCCGGCCGCGCGTGGGTGCCGGGGGCGCAATGATGACAGTGACGGGGATGCGGCCGCGGTGGAGAGGAGGGCTGCTGCGCGCTTGTCACCGCTCGGGATGAAGGGGGTTACAAAAAATAAATAGACAAAGCAAAAAAATTCTTGCCGCAAAGCACAAAATGCTGGAAAGGCTCGCAGGAGCGGGGCGCGTTGAAAAAGCAGCTCATGGCAAAGCGCGGGCGGCAGCTCATGGCCTGTCCCCAACGGGCGCCAGGGAAGGGCGCGCGGGCAGCGCGAGGTCGCTGTGCTTCAAGCGCGGGTCCCCCTCAGGCGCTCCACGTGTTTCAGGCAGCCGGAGGAGGGGAGCTGATGACCTGCCTCCACCCACAGGTGTAGATGGCACCTGGAACAGCGCTTTGGAGAATATTGCACGCTGTATAAAAATAAAAGTGAGGAAATAAAGTGCTAAAAGTGACAAAGCAGAAGTTGCAACAGGATGCGACTGGTCAGAAGCTGAAGAGAGCTTCTGGTGAGAAGCTGAACCCAGGTTATAGTACAAAATGAAATTAGGGAAAAAAGTACAGAAAGAACTCCAGAGGATTAAACACAAGTTAGGGAAAGAGCCAGGTGCATTTTATATTTACCTTAAAAATGCAGCAGCGTTAAGGCAGCTGTTAACCTGATTCTTTAACTATGCTGAAATCCACACTCGAGTTACACAGGAAAATCCATATGTAAAGACAACATACGTTGCCTTTCCCCTGCCCCTTTCTGGATCAAAGTAGGCATAAAACTACTCACTCCGAAAGAACATACTGTTCTCCACTGCTGTTCTCCTAAGGAGAGATCTCCTCGAAAGCAACGCTGTTAAACAGGGTGATTCTTTGCCTCAAATCACAATTTGCCTGACTCGCCATGTCTGAAACATGTGCGTAAGGCGGAGCAGCACACGGTGCGGCCTGCACAGGTAGCCCCCAGGCCCAGGGGAGTGGTGGGGACACTGCCAATCGAAACAGCTTGTGGAATCGGCCTGTGGCTTGCAGCTGGTGGCACCGAGTTGCAGGCAGCCGCAGCGGGAATGCAGAGCATCAAGATGCGCGCGTGGAGCACGCCTGGCGCTTGGGAACGGGTGTCAGCGATCTACAGAAACGTGGTGACACGTGTGATGGTGAGGCACAAAGCAAGGCAAACCAAAAACCAAACAAACAAAACCCCGCAAATACTCGAGCCTCTGAATTGTCGTAACTGCAACAAAATGAATGCAAGTGTTTGCAAACTGAAGCAGTCTCCAAAGGTGCCAGGAGGAGGAATAAGCCGCAGCTCTTATGCCTTTCAGGAAGGCATGAGGCACGGAGTCAGCTACTGGGTCTGAAGAAGCGCCAGCCTTGCCCCAACCACTGCAAGCTGAGGCAGATGGGCCTCAACATACAGGACTGGCAGTGTCGATGGGTTTGCCAGGTCCTCTAAACTGTGAAGCAGACCGGACTTGTGAGACCGAGTGACAGCAAGAGGCAGGCTGGAAATGATCTGAACACAATGTGTGGGCCTAATGAGAGGTATCTTCAGTTTTGCATCACTGATCTGTACTCAAAATTCGGTCTCCCTCACCACAACCATGCAGGGCAAGCTTCCTTCTGCAGTGCCAGGAGCTACAGCAGCAGCAGCAAGGGGAAGGAAAACTGGCAACACTTACAAGAAAGACAGGATTTTACTTCAGAAGAAATAAAAAACAAACAAACAAACAAAAAGACTTTGAGCATATCCATGGCAAAGTGAGATCCACAGTGTCCCGTTGTCATTAGTGGTATTAAAATCAACCATGGAGTTGGGAATGAACGCACAAAGCTTTTTTTTCCACAACACTGCGCACTAATTGCACCATTACAGCTGGTCCCAGGCAGTGGGACACCAGCATTAATCTTCAGCCCAGCTTTGTGAATAACTCTCATAAGTTAACAGATCCTGATCAGTATCATAAGTGGAACCACTTAAGCCTTTTCCTTGGATTCATGCACTTCTGACATCACTCAGGATTATTTTCTTCTGAAGAACAGGAAGACTTGTGGAAAGCGTTGGTATATAATAAAATCATGGTTTGATTGTAACAGACTTGTGATGGATGTGACAGGAATATTAACAGAGAAATAAACTTGTTCAGGAATAGCAAGCAGTTTCTCTTTCCACTGAGGAATGCACTTGCACTGGGAATGCACAGACTGGGAAAGAGAAGAGAGGAGAGGAGAAGAGAGGAGATAGGAGATCCCCCTTGAATATCTGCAAGCAGTGGTCCTAGGGGAGAGAACGTAAGCAGGGTTATGGTAGGATCACTAATGGAACAAGATCGGATGGAGGAGGCTTTTTGTAAGCATCTAATGAAGCCCTTGGATGCTTTGGTGGTACCCAGGGGCTGCTTGGGAAGGGTGTGCACGAGGCTCTGGCACCAGGTCATATTTACACAAGGGGAGGAAAAAACAGCCCAAGAGGAGCCACTGAAGACTGATTTTAAATGACTGGGAGAGGCTGCAAGCAATTTGGAGGACAAAATCATAATTCAAAATGATATTTGACAGACTGGAGAAATGACAGGGAAAAGTAAAATAGGATGTTGGCCAATAAGGTCAAATGCCAAATTTTATGGCCAAAGAGGAATGATCAGCTGCTCAATCTAGATGGAAATCTATACTATCTAGATGGCAATTCTGTAGAGGGGAACGTATGATTATAGTGTAATGCCAGTTCAATGTAATTCAACATTGCCCTGCTGTTGTGAAAAAGGTAAACATCATACCCGGTTATGCAAACAGGAATATAGCCTGTAGGACACATGGCACTCAGTGCTGGTGAGACGTTAGCTGAGATACCATGTCCAATCTGGAATGCTGCATTTCCAAAAACATATAGCCCATGTGGATCATAACAAGAAGCTGTGGAGAAGAAGCATGATCCAAGCAGAAATACTGAAAGAAATGGAGCTATTTGGAGAAGAGAAAACTGAGGAGACACAGAACTTTCTTCACATGGCTGAAGGGTAATGAGGAAGGGCATAAACTGTTTTCAGTGTTCCTTTGGAGTAGGAGAAAGTGGAAGAGGTTAAAGTTGCAGCGATGAGACTTTAGCCTGAGCATGAGAATCACAGACAGTGGAAGGGGAGGTCTCCAGCCCAACCTCCTGCCCCAGGCAGGGTCAGCACTGAATTCACCCCAGGTTCCCTAGAGCTGTGTCCACTTGGGCCCCGAAAACCTGGAAGGATGGAGACTGCACAGCCTCTCTGGGCAATCTGCTGCAGTGCATAATTTTCCTCATAGGGATTTTTTTTTCCTATACCTGCATGGATATATCTCTATATTCTTATCTTTTCTTTCAATTTACCTCAGTAAATATCTTAGTTTCATCTTTTCCATGAGCTCCCTATAGGCAAAGGGGGTTGGCCACTGTGTACCCTCATAGACATCCCTTCCCCTGGCTGAGCAAGGCCCACTCCCTCGTCTCTCCTCATGGAATGAGTGCTCCAGCCCTCAGGCACATCCATGGCCCCCACCTGAACTCACTCCATTTATCCATGTCTATCCATGCTGTGGGCTCATGTCCAGTTTCTGCCTGCTACGACAACCAGGACCTTTCCCACAGAGCTGCTCCCCGGACAGGCAGAGTGTGTGGCCAGGGCTCCTTGCTGAATTTCATGAGGTTCGTTGCACTGCATGGTCTGACCTCTCCAGGTCCTTCATGATGGCCCTGCTGTCCAGTGTATCAGCTGCACTGCCCCAGTCTGTTATCATCCACAAACCTGACGAAGATCCACTCATTTCTTCCTCCAGGTCACTGGCAAAAATACTGCACAGGACAGGTTCCAGGACAGAGCCCTGTGCTACTCCACATGTATCTGATCTTCAGGTTGGGTATGAACCATGAATCACTGTCCCTAAGCCCAATGACCAGCCAGTTTTTCAGTTATCTGAAAGTCCACCCATCCAATCTGCAACATCCCAGCTCAGATACCACTATGTTGCGAGAGACACAATCAAAAACTTGCTCAAGTCCTCAAGTCTATGTGCTATTACTACGAGGTAGATGCCATCCACTGCTCTCCCCTCACCAACAAATCTGTTCCCTATGCTAGAGACAGTCTTACTGCTAGGTGTTACAGCTAGGTGGTACAAGGGCTTGAGAATCACAGATGAGGCTGAAGACCAAGGGCTTGGCTCCTTGCAAGTAGGGCAAGAAGGGCAATTAAATGTTGCTTTGTTGTGGTCAATAAGATCAGCCTGTAAAACCCTAAAATCATGAGTCAAATGCCTCCAGAATGAAAAGACTGGCCCAGAGCTTCATTAGTCTCTTACTTGGCCACATTTTGGCCTGTCTTTAATGTTGGAAATTCCCTTGCCCAACCCTAGCCCAGCTGTGCAGCACTTAGCGCTGCTCGCACTCCCCAGGTCAGTAAGGCAGTTTGCTTGCTTCCACCTGAGCTTGGTCCAGAAATCAGTTCTCCTCTCCAAGCACCTTTAAGAAGTCTCTCCCGCTTTTCACTCCCCCAGCACAAGAGTAAGATGAGAGGAACCATACTCTGCTAAAGGAGGAAGAGCAAATGATGGAAGATACAGGACTGTACTGAGCTGTGAAACTCCTTCTGACCGTTCCGCTGTGCAAGAGCAGCACTAGCTCTCGCGGGACACGGCTGGATGGCGAAGGGAGCAGTGCTCTCCCCGGCTCCTCGTGCAGGCTGGCCGTGAAGCAGGCTGCAGCGAAAGGAGCTTCCTCCTTCCTCTCTCCTCCTGGCTGCAATTCCAGACAGCTCCATCAGGAAAGAAAACAATCTGAAATACAGCCAAAATCCAGTTGCTTAGGCAGCAACATTGAAATCAAGACAGACACTGGCAAAGGCACAGCAGGGCTAAACCAGGCCGACGACTGGCTTTTCTGTGGAAAATGAAAGGGCTGGGAGACGTGTTTGATTGCTATCTGCTGGCTTTTTCCCCACTTTCTCTCACAGCTCACTAAAACCAGAGCAAGAACAGATTTCCCTCACCTCAATCTAACTAAAGGAGCAGCTCTGGAAACTGAGAGTTGGAAGCAAGTGAATAGCCTATAGCTTACTGTTTTTAACAGTGCTCAGGAAAACAGCACTACGCATCTTCTTCAAAAATAAGTCACATTGTGTCGAAAGAATAGCCTAATCCTACCAATTTCTGTAATGGAAACAGCTTGCAGGGCCCCAAGTATTTGCACAGTACAAGCACAAACACATGGTTCTACATGGTTCCAACTCACCTGAGAGGTTGCTGCCCCTGGCCTTACTCACAACGCACCCCACCATCAGAAATCGTTGCTCTTTTGCTCTGTTAATGCACCTATATACTGCTAAGAGGTAGGTAACTGTGTTTTAGTAGCTACAGCCAAGATAGGCGAGCATCATCCTCCTCCTTCCCGCTTAGCACAAATTGAAATCAAGGTGCTGGCTGCACATCAAGTCTTTGGGCAGCAGAACTGGTTTGATAGATTCCACTGTTCACCCCAGTTTCACAAATTTATTTGACCATTGAAGCTTGAGAACAATTGAATTGACACCTTTCTGCTTTGGCAGCAATCTCCATGAGGAAAACGGTGACCTTCTGAACTGCCTTTGCTGCAGTAGTGCAGAACTGTGTAGTACAGGAGAGTTCCATCCTTTCACCCATGGTTCTTCTTGCAGGAGGTAATGATTTCATGAGGAATTAAACAGCATGCCTTCAGTGACAGGGGACTGGCTGCTTATGACTGAGATGCTTAAGGGACTGGAGAGGGCTACAGAAGTCAATAAGGAACTGGAACATCTCATTTGAGGAGCGGCTGAGAGAACAGCACTATTGCACGTGGAGAAGAAAAGGCTCAGGGTGATCTCATCAATGTGCGTAAGTATCTGGTAAGAGTGTGGTCAAGGCCAGACCCCCTGAGGGGCAACACGCACAAACTGAAATACAGCAAAAACTTAAGAAAACACTTACCCACTGTGGGGGTGGTTGAAAACTTGGACAGATTTCCCAGAGGTTGTGGAGTCCCCAACCTTGGATACCCAAAATCTGAACACACACGGTCTTGGGTAACCTGCTTGAGCTGACCCTGTTTCAGCAGGGCATTTGGATCAGATTAGCTCCAGAGATGCCTTCTAATCCCAACAATTCTGTAATTCTGTGACTGATGAGCACACGGCTGTCAAGGAAGGAGCACCCACATAGAGCAGTGCTTTGTTATACACACACATACAGTTAATAAACTGAAAACTGCAAAAAGAAGTTGTACGCATTTCTAAATAAAGTCACACTAATTGGATGAATCCATAAATGCTTGTGCATAGTTTAAAATTTGCCAAGGATCAATACAATATGAAGTAGTACTGGTTTATTCCACAATCACTTAGCTAAAACTTTTTTTTTTTTTAAGTGAAGTTCATACAAGCTAAGGTAAAGTTGTGCTCTGCTCCATCCCTGCAGTCAATGGCAAAAGGCAGTAACCCTTGTCTTCCAGGACAGCCCTGCCAGCAGGTATCACTTCCTTACCACCCAAAAAGACTGCACAGCAAGTCCAAACTTTTTTTTTTTTTTTTTTTTTTTTAAATTCTGACATAAATGAGTTATCAGCTGTTACGAATGTTGGAGCATGAAGTGATTAACCCTGAAGTACTGCTCCTACAGCAGTTCCAGCTCTAGTGCGCCAAAGACAGTACGTCCAGTTTAAGCTGCAGCTGTAAGTAGAACAGCAAAAATGGACACACTCCTCAGCTCTCAGGCACTTGCAGATGGAGCCATGCAGAACTGGAAGAATCATCTTTAAAAAAAGCTGAATCCCCTCTCAGTTACTCAGTTAAGCAAGGTCCTCTATCAAAACTAGGAGAAACCTTACTTCTAATCCACAACAGAAACAGAAAAGCTTTCTTGGACTACAAAGCTTGCTTTTTTAAAAAAAAAAAAAAAAAACGTAAGGTACACTTGTTCAATACTTAACCTTTATCAGATTTTTTTTTTTTTTTTTTAATTGAAGACTTGCTCCACCAGCCCTAAAAAACAGAAGGCAAAGAACCACTCACAGTAGTAGCTCAAACCAAGAGCTGGTAACTTAAAAACTGTAGCCTTTGTTCTCACTAGTCATTTAAAGAGCAGCATCCCATGTAAAGGAAAGGGATTATTTTTGTCACATTCTTATAAAAAAGGCTTTATTTTGAACAAGTTTTCTCCATTTGGTTTTACAGTCTCAACATACATCATATTCATGGACAAGCAGCATTTTCACAGAATAAGAGCCAAATACAAATAAGAGGAAGCCATTTGGGACTAACAGTTCCAATCAAATTGACTCTGATTTAAGAAAATACTGTATGCTGTCACTTATTTGAGGTAAAGGAATTCTATAAATTAAGATTCACTGCTTAACACAAGAGCTGACACTGAAATATTTGGGAGAAGTAGGTACTTTTGGGAAGGAGGGGAATTCTTACTCCAAGACATTGTGAACAAGAATGGAAGGAGGTGTGATTTCCACTTTCTTTGTATCCATAAACCTGTCAAGTTCGGACAAATGTGTAAGTATTTAACCAGGTTTGTGCAGTAAAAGTTTCTGATCTGATGCATTTTACTGGTAGTGTTCAGTCTTGTGCAGAAGGTGAACCCAGCAAGACATGTCATGAACTTGGTTTGTGTGCTGAATGCTGTCACTGACCAGGCTGTCAGGTAAAGATCAGGGTATGCTATTTTTTTCCTTGAGCATCCAGTAAAACCCACTGCTTTCAATGCCCTATATGACATATTCCAGTTACATCATTCTTTTTTTTTTTTAGGCAGCTGTAGAATGAGACAACAAAACGGTGCATTTGGGGAATCCAAGTGGGCTTTCTTTTTAAGAAAAATTGTACTGGGGGAGAGGAAATCCAACTTCTGCTATCATACAAAAATATATCCGCTGTTTAGTAAGCTTTAGATGAACTAGTGAAAACCATTAGATGGATACATTTGTGTCAGTTTAAAACTAATCTGCTTATACAGCAAATAGTTTGCATCATTAATCTGTGTAAAACAGGGTCTTAAACATAGTAACCACATTATACTAGATGCTATGTTAAAAAACAGAAAGGCTATCCTCACCTTTTTGAGCTTGAAGTTTAAATTAGCTCAGTAAGAATCCTAAACCTCACTGAAGAGGAAATGGGACTGGATTAATATGCTGTAAACTGCAAGAACTATATTATCCATGTTATATTCTTAATGCCTCACAGAAATACCACAGGTGTCACTTTAGCCATCTATTCTCAGCACTGTTAAATTTCAGGTGAAAAATAAAGCTTAATTTGATTTATTTACGTGCAACACAAGGTAAACAGTGAGACCATCTTCATGTAAAGATATATTTCATTAAGAAAGTTAATGGCAAAGGAAGTTGCATAATCTGGTTGACAAAACCATCCAGGATGAACATAAGAAATTCAACCTGAATTGGTGTAAAAAATTTAAAGAGGTAAAACATTAAAATAGCCACATATTTTTAAGTATTTTTTTGCCAGTTCAAAGTGAGCAAAATGGTTTTATGCTTATTTTGTGGGGAGAAGCTGCTTTGTTAATCTGGCTATTTAATGCTTCCACATCCTTTGCATTTCATTTTATATAATCAAGGAATGGATCTATCATTTAGCAACTTATCCAACTGTGAAAAGTAACAGAGCACTAGTAAGTTCTCTCCTACACTGGAAAGATGCATTGTATTAGGAAACTTCATGTATGCAAAGTTCTATCTTGCAGAAATCACTAATAACCAAAACTTCATGCTATCTCACAAGCAAGTTGAATAAAAAGAGAAATGAATGAATTTAAACTGTAAATCAGCAACTGTATAATTTGTCTCTCAAGATGTTCCAGCAACATTTCAATTAGAGCTTTAATTCCTTAAAAGATGCACAATTTTTTAATTATAACTACGGTGCAAAACAGTTAGATTTTTTTTTTTTTTTTTTTTTTTTTTTTTTTTTGTGAAGAAACTCCCATCTGTCCATTAGCTTTTATCCCAGTTCAGATCTCTTGGCAAGTGAGTGAAGCCGGAAAAAAAGTGACTTGTTTTCCACTAGTGTCCAGTTAGTTTAGTATGCTACAGAACACTAATGAAAAGCTTTCTATTAAAGAACAGCCAAGAAAACACAATGAAAAAAAAAAATCTGTTAATGAGTTTGGTCCTTGTATTTTAGGACCTCGTACTTCCTTCAGAACATCCTATGTTAATACATCCTGCTCCATGCAGCATGAGTTTGGGAACAACTCACCTGCCTATTATGAATCACTGTAATAAGATGATTATTCTTCACACTGCGCTAGGTCATTTCCTTCTATTCAAAGACAAGGGATTTAATCAAGAATTGTAAGAAATTGAACTATGAACTCTGGAACAGCCAAGAGTAGCAACTCAACTACTCCAGAGTGCTTAGAAAATAGGCTTTAGATTTTACATCAAGGAATTGGATTTATTGTAAATGCCACAGTCACATTGATAGACAGAGCACAGACTTCTGGTAACAAACAAACATACATTTCTTTTTTTAACTAAGCATTTCTACTTGGTAAATAAATGCACTTCGCACAGCCTTTCTTTTAAATGTGCCTAAACTAACCTAAATAAGCAGACAGCATAGCAGAAAAGGGAAACTTATGTAACTGTTTCTCAAGCAGTATATTATTTTTACTATGTATATAATATTTTATATTATATACACACACATTTTCATCAACAGTTCAAATCATACCCGAATAAAAAAAAAAAAGAAAAAAAAATGTTGCTCCTCCAATACAATTACCACCTTTCCCTCAGGCATAGTTAATCCAGGTATTTGTCAAGATAGAAGAATGACAATTAAAAAGACTCCCCCCCACAAGAAACAAGTTACACAAAGAATACTGTATCACTACAAATTTTTATTCAGAAGCCCATCTTTAAAAAAAATCTCATTATGAACTTGTTTGGTCAAACTACAACACTTTCTAGCAGACATACAGTAAAAATGGCATGGCTCAGAATCGACCAGATCTTTCGCGGTCTCTTGACCGCCTCCTATCACGTTCACGTCCTCCTCCGCCACCACCACCACCTCCACGACCACGATCTCTGGATCTAGACCGACGTTCGCGGGACCTCGACCTGGATCTATGCCTTTAAAGAAAGTTGGAATATTTTATTGTTTCACCATATGCAGTAACTCACAGACTATGCAATGGCAAATTCAACCATATAAGTAATAGTGAAGAAGCAGCATGATGGGGGATTTAAACAATAGATAAACTGGGGGTGTAAAAACATGTATTTACACATTCAGCAAATTTAATACTGAGGAGTCAACACACACCATGAAAAGACAGTTGTGCAATGCTGGTCACTCTTTCAAATGGATGTTCAAAACGAAGCACGTAGAAGAATTAAATGCAGTGTTACACAGCTTTTAACTAAAGCAGTAAGAGAAGGGGACACCTGGTTTTGCAGTCTTATCTACATACAACCTACAGCTGTTTGCAAGCCCATTCCTATGAGATCAGCTGCATTAACCAGCAGTTAAAGATACAGGTTCTCCATGGACTTTTTCACTTCCAGAAGGCATCGGCATTTGCAAGTAATCCTCTCTGCATCTGAGGATCATGACTTCTAACATCAGGCACAAAGATCAAAACCATCTAGACTGTATCACTAACACAGCTATTTACAGCCCTCAGTATAATTTTCAATAGCTGTAGAAATACAGCAGAACTTAACATTTGTGTGAACCTCTGAAAGTCTCGGTTTGCAGAATATTGCTCTGCATTGAGATATTCTTGGGATATGGCCAAGAGGTGCAAGGCAAATTTCACTACGACACAGACACACAACTCGTGTGCCACTGAACTGTCCAAAACTATCACAATAGCCCATTATTCAGAAGTTTTAGTGTACCCTTCCTTTTCATAATTGAAACCTGAATACCTTCATTTTGTGTAGAACTGCATAGGTCATTCTAAATTACATACTCTACTTGTAGAGCTCACTGACTCAAGGACTTTTTTTTTATTTCATCACGCCTTATTGCTTGCTTGCACGTGACAATTTTAGTTTCATAAAGAATTTAAATAGGGCCAATAAAGAAAATTAGAGGGAGGACTCAACTATTTGTTTTACCACTGACGGAAACTGGGCTACAGGTAAAACAATCATATTCCAAATCTGATCTATCCTGAAAGAAGCAGCAACGACCTAGGGCTTTCCTGACTCTTGAGATATCAGGATACCTAAGAGTAACCATAAGGCAGAACAAGAACACGTTTTCTCTTTTACAAAAAGTCAAACATCTTACAGGCTTACATTTAAGATTGAATTAATATTAATCAGGATATTTCAGGAAAGTATTTAGTCAAATACTTGTGCCAAAGCAATGCAAACTGCCTTTTCCACAGTTAAATTAGTCCTTGCAAATTCAGAACACAGCAAAATATTCACAGCATTGACAATGAGTCTCTGTGAAAAGGTCAATATTTGGCCAACTAGAAACACTGATAAGAAAGGCTTTCTCATAATCCTAGGCTCCTTCTGTGATTGAAAAGGGAAGAGGGACACCTCCAAAGCTGCACTACATATAAAGGAAGCTCAACAAGTTTACATGCCTATCTTAAGTATCACAAGTTCCCTAAAAACAAGGAGACTGAATCCATCTCAGAAGAATCTATCCACAAAACCAATGTCATAGTAACAGCACTGGTTCAAGTTTTTATGCAAGGTATCTAAGGTATCTTGACAAATATAAAATTTAGCATATATAATTTAATATAAATAGTAATTTTTATTGCACCCTTTTTTTTGCCATTAAAGTGACATTATGAAATTACTATCCCTTTGGCCTGTCAAGCATTCCCATCTATGAGTGGCATTTTGTGAAGCTAGTATCAATAAAGTGCTCAAGTGAACTCCTGTTACCAATAGGGAAGTAGAAACCTTTAACTGTTGAAACTAAAGGAAACAGTAAACAAAAAAAAGCTGTAAAAAAAAAAAATAATGAATGTTTCTATAGATACAACTGATTGTACTTAATGCTAAATGACTGCCTGATTCTGACAAAATGACCCAAAAGCCACGTATCTTGCTTCTAAGAGAAACCAGGAGCAAGTAAGTACAGAAGAGGATAAGCAGAGAAGAGGCACAAAGCGAGACTTCTCTCAGCACTTAACAGTTCGTATTTAGGGTATTTGAACCAGATGTGGTTCCTATGTATTAAGTCTCACCAGACATTCTTTTCCTTGTACCAAATCTTCTCTTAAAGACCAGTCTTCAACTACTATAGCACTTCTTAGTAAGAAGCACTGTTACTTAAATTGTTCTATGAAGACTATTCCTTTGTTCTAAATTGGCCACTTGCTAACTTCACTTGAGGCCTTTCATCTGCACATCTATCACAACCCCACTGGAAAAAAAGGAATGCAGAACTTTTTCAAGTTTTCCCTTTAGAATGTTGTGTTCAAAAGTAAACTCACTTTTTACGACGACGCCCATACAACTCACGTCTTAATTCCCGAGATATGGGCTTCAAATGCATAAAGTTGCAGAAACCTCCTCGTGTACACTCCCTGAAAGAGAATTTGAGAAATACAGTTAAAATTCCTTGCCCTACACTGTATGTGTTTGTCCTAAGCCTTAGTGGTCATCTAGCCACCTAAAAGTTACTCAACTCTAACACTAAAAAAAATAAAGTATCACTTACTGGAAATAACCCACTTGCACAGCAAAGTCTTAAAAGACAGGAAAATTCAAGAGGCTAACTGTAGATTCTCAATATTACTGCTATCTGAAATGCTTTTTCTTCTTACCAATAAGATATAAAGCCCAGACTTAAGTAACCACCTTTTTTTTTGTGCAAGCCTTCTATCACAGGCAAACAGGAAACCTCTTTTTACCCCATTTCATATTGACGGCAACAAGCCTCTCTGAAGTCGGTCACAGGCGAGAGTTCAGCATGAATGGGCTGTCCATTAAACCAGCGATTGTTCAGGTCAATCACAGCCTTTTCTGCATCTTCTTCACGGCGAAACTAAAAATAAAATCAAGGTTTTTCTCATGTTATAGAGAAGCAAGAGAGGTAAACAAGCGATTCCTAGAAAATTGGCTGTGATACCTATGCATTTGGGCTAGTCATCAAACTAAGAGCTACTTCAGAGTTCCTGGAAAAATCCATGAAATTAAGGGTAAAGACATTTGCTTCTTTTTTTTTTTTTCTTTTTAAATGGGGATTCGAAGTTAATCACAACACTGATATTTTTCTAAGTTTAGTCTTTAAGTTTTACAGTTTGCATTTGAGGATTTGAGAATATTACATTTTCCTAATAAAACTTTAAACAAGGAGGAATGTTTACAGTACTTTCCAGCACACTAACACTCTAATTTTTGTACCTTAAACCACCCAGCTACTGGTAGAAATAACTTCCAAGACATTTTGTTTAACTGGGAACTTAGAAAAGAAATGCAATATGTTGAAAACTAACTTATGCTCAGTGCTGAACTGCTTAAAAGGCAACTGAAAGAAACGTCCAAAATCAGTCTTGGTAAACTAAATAGTTCAATGGTGACTGCCTTTATAACCATGCAATGAAATTGTGTAACCTTCATAAAATGGCACAGATTCTGAATATTAAGAACATTTCCCATCAAATTCTTTTACATTCAAAAGCTTTTACATTCCTTTTTGATTTTGGGTCTTTCTTGTTTATATTAAAAAGTTGGGGAGAAGTTTAAATCCTTTAAGAGACATCTCAATAATATACTGCATTTTCTTTTTGTATCCTACCTTTACATATACATTTCCAACTAGATGATCTCCAAGGTTATCACAAACATTCATCTCCTCAACTTCACCGTATTTTTCTTCCATTTCCGTGAAGACCTCCTAAACACAAAGCAAACACTTAAACATTTCAGGCACATTAGCTAAAAGCACAGATGCAATGCATTTAACTATTGTTGAACACAAAAGCAGGACTTTCTTAAAACACTTTTTTGCATTTGTGGTTTAGTACTTGCTGGAGCAGTGCTGCGTCCATCCAAAAGGCAAGAGCTTGTACAATGCTAATAGGATACAACAAATAGCTATATAAGCATTAAGCATGCCATTTTTAGGAAACATATAAGATGCACTAAAAACACTAAATAAGCTCTGCTGCTACAATTTTCCTTATATTCATTTCTATACAAGGAACGAAAGAAGTATATTTTAAGTTTACAGGAGAGAGGGGGATTTTGGAATCAAAACACCACACAGCTCAAGTTGCTGTTTTTTTAACCGAAAGAAAAAAAAACAAAACAAACAAAAAAAACACCCAAAAACCTACTACGAACAGTAAAGTTAATGGCAAACTACTCAAGGGTTAAGGCAGGAAATATTTAGCATTGAAAGGTAAAAGTTGAAGTTTTATATGAACATCCCAGGAAAGTAGTACACTATTCTGAATACATCTAACTGTGATATGAAGTGAATCTATACAACTACTTTACTTGAACAATTTCCAGAACTTTTCAATGTATTTCAAGTATTCTTTCCCATACCTCAAAAAATTCATCATAATGTTCCTGCATCTCGACATCGCTCACAGCACCTGCAAGAATCAGAGTCACACTGATTAGAATACATAATTAGGGATGAAGAAACTCTGATCTTACTACAAGGTATAATCTAGAGAGGCCACCTGGAGCATAGAAGACACCATATAGCATGTCGCTAACTAATAGGAATATTAAAAGTACGTATCTGTGAGCAGCTTTAGTCTCCAAAGTAATATCTCAAAACATTATATTGACATGGTCAAATCAAGACAAGCTCTAATCAGAACCAAAACTAACATGCTGCGAATTATGAAGTCGGGAATGGGAATTACGTTTAAATATCACTTAAACCTAATGTACAGGCTCACCCTCTAACTAGCCAATAATTTGACCTAAACAGAAGGCAAGTGCTGTGTCAGATTCGCACACCTGAAAGCATAATTACAATTAGTGTTTCTCTTCCTAACGGCAGAGGGCCATTTTAAGATGTCCACCTCTCCAGCACATATAAAACAGAACTTGAGAGTTCATAATGTAACACAACTCATAGAGTTTCAAAGAATTTCTTTGGAATAGTTATTAAAATGACATGGTTTTCTTGGTGCTCTCAAAGAACATAATGCCTTACAATAGAGAGCATTTTTTTCATTTAATTTTGAGTATCACTATTTTTCTACAGTCCTTTCATATCAGCTTTTAGTAAAAGAGAAGCCAGCCATATGGTCGTGTTAAAATTATTTTCATGCTCCAAGCTGGACTCCAAAATCGCGTGCTGCTTGCCTGCTGCTATTAAAAAAAAAAAACAAAAAGTATAACTTTGGCTGAGTTTTCAAAACACTGAGATTATAGAAATGAATTTATTTCTTCCATTCTACTGGGTTTTAATGTACATTAAGCTGTATACATTAAAGCTTAATGTATTGTCTTTAGCAGTTAAGTGGCTTTATTAAGATCAAGTGGAGCAGTTTAAAAAATGAACTTTGCATTTTAGGCCAGAAAAAACAGCCTAGCTTTTAAAATACAAACACTACTGCTTCAGTTACCAAAATGCAAAAGACAAGAAACTGGACTAGCTAAGCTAAGTTTATTCACTTCAGAATGCCGTTAAAAAAAAAAAAAAAAAAAAAAAAAAAAAATGATGCTTTGGGCTCAGTCATTCCTGGCTAACAGTAAAAACTGCACCACTTATGAATTTTATGCTTTTGCTCAAAGACTCTTACATTAGGCACACACACTCTGGAACTGTAATTACTTCTCCTCCACCCTGCTCACCTCCTGAAGGTGGCTAAGGGGCATTTGTTATGTAGTTTAAGCTGACAATGTTTCTGGATTTGAAACATGTTGCTTTTACAAGCTTCTTCCCCTCCACTTCCCCATGGTTACATAGCAAATTCAGGAAACAGCAAACATTGAGCCACTATTTCTGGGTAGTTTAAAACTTAATTATATTCCCTAGGTTGTGCCAACACCAGTGATGACAGCTTACTAACACCTAAGGATTTATTTGTGCATTTGCTTAAATAGGTTTCAGATAGGGTTTCATGAGAAACACAAGGCATAATTTGCTCTTGCCAAATGAAAAAAAGCTAACAATTTGTAAGGAGATTTCACTGTCAATCTAAGAGATGATAAAACAACAATTAGTTTATGACTATTTGAATGTCCTTCTAAAGTGGGAAGCATACATATGCAAAGGCTTTACAAACATTTGTATTCCAGGGCTACTGGTATCTGAACCTTGAGAAGCCCAGCTACTAATTAAAATAGTCAGGAAAACTATTACTATTCAAAACTAAGGTTAATCCTCTACGACGGCAATAAAAAGGAAGACAGTTAAGCAACAACGACAACAAAAGCATTAAATAGCTACCCAAGTTATCCATTTAAAATACATGCAGTACTTAAGGAGGGACACAAATTGAAAAAACAGGGAGCAGGGAGTTTCAGCGAACCTACTGATTATGGAGCTCCAACTCTACCACACCAGGTACAGTCAGGCTCTGCTCAACAATTACCCGCTTGTGAAGACAAACTAAAGTTGAACATCAGTACTGAGAACACTAGAGGATCTGTTTAAGATTCTCGCAGCTGTACAATCTAAACAGCTTCACAGACCAAACTGCTATAACTCTGTGCAAATTAGTTACCAGCGCATTGAGATTGTAGGGGTATTTTCAATATGTCCAGCTAAATGTTTCTGATATACCAGAACAGCATTAACAGCTAAGTATCTGTAACAAAAAGGCCTACAGACCAAAAAAACTGTTTACGTATCTAGACAAACACACAAAATTCATTATGCATCTCGCATGATCATATGCCATGAAAACCTTAAGCTACTTAATTGGGGTATTATTAAAAAAAAAAAAAATACAGAAAAACAGTGTTAACTTTTAAGTTAGTTACTGATTTCACAAAATAAATTTAATCAAATGCTGGTAACTAATCTGAACTAGTCTCTAGTTCAACAGTCAAAAAAAGGAATAGCCAAACAAAGCTTTATTACCACACAGTCAATGTTCACTTCAACAAGAAATATTAGTTAGAAAATAACACCGATCCTTTTTGGTTCTAAAGTGTTTTGCATCTTATTCTAATATTGATGATTCACAATGACAAATCGCAGATCAATCTTGGTCATTTTACTTCTGCCAGTCTTAAAAATAGGTGTGTTTTCTTTTCCCATTCCTACCTCATGAAGGGTCATTAGTTTATGACCACACCCCAATGGCTTTCCCTCCTCAAGGGAAGGCTATTAAAGATATCTCTTAAAGATATCTTTTTCCTACATATCTATATATGTGTGTGTGTGTGTGTCTGTATGTGTGTGTATATATATATATATATATATATATGCATATATATATATATGCAGCATTATTCTGGAATTTGAGTTTTCAAAGCACAGAAGGAATTTTAAACATGCACCTATCCAAAAGGACAGCTGCCAAGAGGGAAGCATTTGTCAGTCAAAGTGTGTCCTTTCAATGTAGACTCTAAATGAAAGCTACAATAACCTAGAGCATATTTCTGCACAAAGTCTAAAAAGTTTCAAATTCAAACTCTCTTAGCATTTACAGGGCAGGAAATTTGTTCTAGACCAAGTCAGTAAGTCATTGTCCTGTTCTTTAGACAGTGAAGCCTAATGGACAGCATAAAACATACAGAAAAGCATTCCTAGGAGGCAGGTAACTGGCAGGGAAAAAGGGAGGGAGGAAAGCAGTACATCAAGACTGCTTTACAAGGTAAGTACAATTTCAACCCTTTTTGAATGAATAGGTGGTGTCCAGATTCCCCTCAAATCTGTGGGAGTAGGGAAGAAGGTGAGGGGGACAAAAAGGTTTTTTTTCCAATACATTTAATGAAATGTGGTCAGTTTGATCTGTTAAACTAAAATGGTAGACCAGTTTAAGTCGACACTGAGCTCTGACAATCAAGCCCAGGGAACCAGTGAAGGAACTTGTATGAACTTACAGCGCAAACCGTCAGCAGACTGGGAAGAGTTTTGAGGGTTACGGTAAATGTTCAAGAGGGCAATGGTCTGAAATACAAAACGCAACAACTTTATATTACGGAAAATAATTTTAACAAGAAACTGGTTTCCTTTAGGGTCGCTTTAGACGAGTCTGTGCTGAAAAAGAGGTGGTTATTCTCTCCCAAGAAGGAGAACTTTTGCTTATCTGGTGACCTTTCTGAATCAACCTACCACTGTAAAGTAATAGAGATCTCATGATACTCCATTATTGTATTTTAAAAGTTATTCATAAATATTGCTACGAAGGGGTTTCACATGATTTGAGGCAGAAATGTATTAGATGACACCTGAAGGTGATATTCAAGTTGTAAGCATAATCATTTGTTTGAGTTTGGTTTTACTGAATGGTTTCTAAGTAGCAAAACCCCGGGGGGGGGGGAAAAAAAAAAAAAAAAAAAAGAGGCAATTACTGCAGCCATCGGTCTCGCACAGCTTCTGCGCCTCGCAGGCCTCCCGGGAGGGCTGCTGTGGCAGTGCGATCTGGCTCTGTGGGGAAGCCATCGGTCACACCTCGCGATTCCTCATCGCTCAGAAATCAGACGTGGTTGGGTCCCCCCCCACACACACACACACACTCATTTTCCTATTCCCTTTACCACCCCAGCTGCACGTACCCCTGCAGCAAGGCCGGAGCACAGCCACACATCACTGCTTTCTGGGCTATGCCAACAGCAGCTGATTAAGAGCTGCAGGAGGAGGGTATTTTGCCCCCCTTATCACCCTTTTCCAAGCCAAGAGGAACTACTTTATATGCTAACAGTAAATAACCATTTCCAAGAGCGCCAGAAAGGACGACTTGCTGGGGTGCAAGATGTGACTGTGCTGAGCAAATTGACACAGCAGTGCCTGCTGCTCCAGGAAAGGCAACAGCCACTGCAGTTTCCTTGGATTTTAGTGACTGAGCACTGCAACTGCCTGATGTTTATCAATCTTGCAACACACCAGCCTAATTCTGCACCGGGGCAGCTCAGAGGCAAAGCTGACCCTCAGCAGCCCATTTAAAAAGGTGGATTTGAGGAAAACTGATGGCTAACACGTCAAGAGCTAGACAGGAAGAAACAGATGGCCAGTACTCCATTTGAATATTTGAATAACATTGATGAGCAGCTGAATAATCACTGGTGGGTTTTGTTCCTTCTAAAACACACTAATAGGGAACATAAAACCAGAGTTTAAGGCACAAAGTACCTAGAATTCAAGTGACTTCCAAGGACATAATTCGTCTCACCAAGAACATCAACCCATGTACCTAGCAAAGGGTATAGCAGAGCTAAGTCAGGGTTCGGGAATTAAACACTCCATACACCAAGGAGACCAACTTGTGTCATCACTGATAAGGTCTGAATAGGCTAAAGGATTTTAAAGTATTCTGTCCAAACACAATTGTGAAGGCAAACACTAATAAAATAGTTGTCCTTCCTGAGGACGCATGCACACACACACAATTTTCCTTCCTTACTGCTTAGGCCCATTATTTACTTTTTAAAAAAGTTTATTCCTTCAGCCTGGACAGATAAACAGCAAGATCAGTTCACTGAAACCAGCTGGCCACACTATAGATTAATGCTTGCTTTGGGAAAAGCCAAAAAAAAGTCAGGATAATAGAAACCATATCCTTTTTCTTACCCTTCTGCATCTTCCCACCACCACTTTTTTGCTAACCCAAGTTGAACCAACTGAAAACTAAGTCAGGATAAAGATATGGTAAATGGAAGTGAAGCAATATTTTAGTGGATTAAGTCTTAACTGGGTCAGTTCTCTGCAGAGGAGCTCAAAGGGCACTAGTGCTAAGCCGGACAGCGTGGGGAAGGAACACCCCCAAAGCTGGGATTACCTCTTGTGGTACCAAATCACACACAGGTCAGCTTAAAGCAACAGCCAAACTGCAGCAGAGGTGACTCGTGTCATCTTCTCTTTCAGATCCTTTGGGAGGCAAGCACCTAAAGCACCTCTAAAACCTGCCGAGTCTATTTTAAGTACAATTTCTTGTACTTCTAAGTGGTTGTTCATTTGCAGTTAAACATGTATTGTCCCAACAAGGATTTTTACAGGAGGGCAATCTACTGCGAAGAACCAGGATGCGGGCGTCTTTCCGAAAGGTTCTTCAGTTCTTACTTCAGGTTTCTAAGGTAGGTATTTTGGCCCACTATGGTAACTGGGAAACTAATAATAATAAAAAGTCTTACAAACTTAAAAGCGCAAACCCTGGATATTAGAAAGTTTCAAGAGAGACTGAAAGTACTATCATTATCATTTCTACAGTTGTTTGCAGGTCAACTGCTCCATTACATAAAAGGGAAATTTCACACTTCCTCCCAAATCACACCAGCTGTAGCCAACTAAGGACTCTGCAAGTGTTAGCCAAAAGGAGTCCAGCACGCGCTTTCTTTACATCAGAAGTCTAAGCGAAACACAGTTTTGGATCCAAACCTGAACTTCCCCCAAGCTCCCAGGCTTTGGATCCAGACTTCCAGGCTGCTGCCAGCTGAGCAGACCCCTCAGGCAGGTGCTTGTGCTTAAGGAAAAGCAAAGGCCACAAGCTGAACTATAGTAAATATCCACATACTGAAGAGCTTAGCTACACATTTAAGTATGTATTAATCCACAGCAAGGGAGGACAGCCAGAAAGTTCAGATACTAAAATCGTTCTCACAGATTAGGCAACAGGAAAAAAAAGTAAAAATAAACCAGCATTTTGATTTATTGTTGACATATTACTATACGCTAATGTGTTCATGTACTGTGTACAGCTAAGCGCACTGAGGATTTCTACAGCTATTCAGTATCGGTGTGAGAAGCTAAATCATACACTCGCTTTGGGGGTTTCAGGTCACTTTCTCACATCCTTTAAGATACTTATAAAAATATCGACTTAAAATAAGAGTGATTTATAAAACTTCACCATACATTATGAACCTTCTATAATGAGCAAAGAACAAAACGTCACACCATCTCACATCACTTGCAAACAGGGATTTTTTTTGATTTTGAGATGAACAATGTGGACTTTCACAGAGCATACGGCAGGATGTGGTATAGGGGGTGTTCTGTCTGGCTCCCCACAAGACAAACTTCTCTCATTAATAGGCGTTTGAGGTCAGAGCATTCAAGGTCAATCTCAGCTGCACCTTCAAGGAATTTGTTGAGATTTAAGGCAGAGCAACCTAGTTGTCTAGTCCCTCAGCAGCAAACACTTCTGGATGGTTTCTAATCCTCACCAAAGAAAATTTAGTTCATTTTATTCCAAAAAAATAATCCTTGCTTCCCAGCAATGCTGGAGCGCCACAGCACGAATTCCTGCTCAGAGAGCAGAAGGCAGAAAGAAAATTCCACATCTCCACACTGACAGGTTAAAACCCACCAAGACTGACCCAACTCACGTGCAGCCACGTGCAGCGTTCAAGCGCGTTCCCTGCTCCTGCGGAGGAGCCGGAGCAGTGCGGCGGGCAGCTCGCTCCGTCCTCGGCCGCGCCGGCAGCGCGCAGCGCCAGCAGCGCCTCAGAAACACCCCGAGCCACTGCAGAGCCCGTTCATAGGTATTTTAGGGCGATTACTTGGCTTGGGAGCCAGCGGACTGCTCCCTCGCTCCCTCCTGAACAGGGCTCCTTAGCTCTAAAATCATCCCCGGGTGCTGCCGCTGGAGACCAGCCTTGAGCCGGACGCCAGCCCATGCGCGAGCTGCCTGCTGAAGGGAGCCGGCCACCCCCGAGCTGTCACCACAATCTCGGCTCAGATGTCCACGAGAAAAAGCAACACAGGAAACAAGAAAAGACTCTCCACACGCCCAAGTCTGCGCGGCCCCGCGAGAGCTCACCGGCGTGCCCGGCTCCGGGCCGTCCCCCGAGTCCCGCGGCGCAAGGAGGTCACGCTGGGCACAGGGCGCAGACGGAGCCTCCTGCGGACGCCGTCCTGGATCCAACCAGCGCTGCGGGGAGCGGACGGCACGAGCGGCTCCGCAGCAGCGGCTGCAGAGGGGACCCCCGAGCCGCCGCACGCCCGGGCTGCAGCCCGGCCCACCCGCGGCCGGCTCCCTCCTTCCCGGCGGCTCCCACTCGGACCCTGCACGCTGCTCGGCATTCGCAGCTTAGCGTGGAGAGATTAAGGTAAACCCCAACTGGGACAAAACAGTTTCGCTTGCCCAGGCTAGGGAGTGGAAAGGGCTCTCATTAAAATAGCTTAAATAGCAGAGTATTCAGGGCCAAAGCAAACCAAGGGCAGCGCTGCGAATAGGATCGCGCGGCGCTGCCCCAGCACGGGACCTGTGGCTCTGCTCACAAGAGCCGAGGGCAGTTCCCAGGCAGGGAACTGACCTCATTAATCCCAGGAAGGTCCCCAGATGCTCCAGGAGAGCCGCACGTGGTCAGGGGCTGAAGTTCACAGGTGCCCGCTGCTGGGGGACACAGGGACACCACAGTCAGGGCTCCCCGGAGCAATCGTGGTCATTACTTGGGCACCGGCGTTACTGGCACAGCTGTCCCTTTGCTGGCAGAAGCCTTTGCAGCTTTAGGTACAGGATAGCTCCCCCCAGGAGACAACATCTGCTCCCACCCCGCTGCAATCAGTGCAGCTCAGGAGACGAGTGCCCTCCAGCTTCTTGTTTGGGAAAACAGGGCAGAGGGAGAGGACTCCAGGTCATCAGTCAACCTCCACCTTCTGCACCGTAAAATGACAGGGGGGGACCAAAGCTGTCAAGATCCTGGAGCAAGTCTCTAAGGGCTAATATATCCATCCAGTGTTTCCATCATTCTCCCATCCACACACACACAACAAACAAATTATCACATCAATTATAGCATTACACATGAAATCCAGCTAGCTTTATCATGTATTACAGACAAATGCCAAATCACTAAACAGAGCATCACCATGCTAAGGACTGGGTACATATTAGACCAAGGCACCTGTCCAGCGCCCTGGACAAGACCCTGGGTGGATGCAGGCAGACTAGGAGAGCAAAAAGATGCAGTGCAACCACATTCTGTGCTTTTCTTCCCTCGCCTTCCCTGAAGGTCATGCCAGACGAGTGACCTTACCCACTATAGCACACGTGTAATCTTACTCCGTGGCCCATACCAATATAAATGTTCATACGAGATCAGTTTACATGAAAGCCGGTCTCCAGCTCAGCGACTGCTGCTCTCGGAAGAGGAGGCTGCAGGTGGGACCCCGTGAAGGGACAACGGTTGGATTAAGCCCCGAGGAGCAGCTCGCCTCCAGCGAGGGGCAGTTGGTGCCCAGCAGAACTCCTCACACAAGGTCTCGTGTTGTGCACTGCCCTCTCCCGGGCAGCACAGGGAAAAGGGGCACCAGGGAAATCCCCTAGACCCGCAGGTACGGGCGGAGGAAGGTGCAACAGGCATCACCTCTTCAGTTCCATAAGCCAGATTTATGAGTGCTGCATTTTAAATATCAGCATCTCCATATAACTTGCAAGGCTAATGTCAGTGTGCCGCTGTAGGATGTGTCTGCTGGCTAGTGGGGTAGAAGCAAAAGGATTAGTCCTACCTGTCTCAGCAGGACTATGTCTTGCACTATCCAAATATTGCCCTTCCAGCATACAGAATAGTATAGCACCTACAGATGTTCCAGTTATTAGTAATCATCTGCAGTACATACAAAAATTACTTTAATTCAAGAAACTGATCCTCAGTTGGTCTAATTCACCCCAGTTTCACTGAAATGCATCGTAACATCTGAGCATCGGAACCCACAATATCCATCTCCAAAAACACAAGGATTGGCCCATAGCCAAGGAACCAACTCGAGCATCATCTTGCCAGCTCTTTCACTGTAGGACCACAAGAGACAGCTTGGTTCATTGTGTTTGACTCGTTAAATACACAAGAAGTTCACAGAAATTGGATTAAATGAGCATTTTGGAAAGCTCTTTAATCTTATGTTAAGGACTTGAGGCAACTGCAAATTCACTGTTTCCCTTGGAACCCCCTAAGGCAAGGAACAGGCTTGTTCCAGAGCTCTCACTTCAGTTCCCAGTCCAGTGAAATTTTTTTTTTATTATTATTTTGAATAAAAAAAAGAGCTTCCCCTACTTTACTTTCATCCTGTTACCAGCAGATCACCTCTTCAAGTCCAGTTGCAAAGTCAACCTGTACGATTTGAAGGGGGAAAAAAAAAAAAAAAAAATCTGAGAGATCATAGCAGTCCTTTACCTTCCCCCCTTGTCTTCCCAGCCCTGTCTGATGCTAGCGGAGGACAACCTGGCTAATGAGCGGCATGAGCTTCACAACCACATCCTCAGCCTTGCAGAGGGCTGCTCGCCCAGGAGCCCACAGCCGCACACAAGGCAGTGAGGCCAGAGCTCAGGCAAACTGACTGGGCTCTGCAAGCCCCGTTTTAACGGCTCACACTGTTCCCAATACACAGGATAAGCACCCGAGACACCCTGGGCTGGAGAAGTGGGGGGGGGGGGGAAAATCACAGTCATTATTTTTTCCTGATGTCAAAAAGCAAGGGAGATTGGCCCTTGAGAAGTGGAAGGAACTAGTAGGATCAAAAATTCATGGATCAAGAAACCTAATACAGTCTAATAATGCAGGGCTTCACATGATGGGGAAAAATACCCACTGAGTAGCTGGGCTTCTATAACCAGGTTTCATTTATCCCCATTTTCCATTTGAGCACCACCAATTCTATATCCAATGTCCAGAGAGCGAGGGAGGAGAGTCCATGACTTGCAAACCTCACAGAAAGAAATGCAGATAAAGCAGCAGCGATTCATACACAAAATCAGCACCTTAGCACAGCAGAAAGGTATTTAGAAGAGGTTCTGCATGGCAGGTGTGGCTGAATTCAGAGATGCTCCATGGACAGAATTTGGGTGAGAACGCTGCACTACAGCTTCTCCCCAACCTCCCAGCACACTGAGCACTGTTTTTGCAGAAGATCCTCTCCCCAGACAATTTGTACTGCAGTTCAGGCAATGCAGAAAAGCAAACTGAGCTATCATCTTGTGGTAATAAGTCCCTCAAGTTAACAAAACATCACTAATTACAGCAATCCATCTATCATCCCCATTTAATGCTTTTCCATTTCGTTGAGTTGCTTCTTGTTCTGGTATTGTGGGAGGAAGGGGAAAACAAGTACCCAGAAGGCTTCTGCTATAACCTGTCCTCTGAGAATTTCTTCTCTTGATCTTCAGTGGTACTTATCTCTCAAAACCCTTTAAATGGAAATCAAGCTACACACTCCCTACTCTCACAACCATCCTGGACTTTTCTGACAGGGTTTAGTTTTGTATAACAGGAACAGAACAGGCACCATATCGATGAAAACAGCTGAAGAGAGACAGACAGAAACTGGCATCTAAGATAGCAATCTTTGTTATAAAAGCTCCAACTAGAATAAAAATATTCTGTTTTTATCTCCTTTGCAGTGCTAGCCAGCTGGGGAAAAAAAACTGGTGACTTATCCCAGGTTCCCCAGGCAGGTTTTTTCCATTAAGGAAGGGAATAGACATTGAATGCAAATAAAGAGAAAAATGCCAAGCAAGGCACAAGGAGATTGCAACTGAGCCTCACTGGGCTTCAAAACATTTCTTTTTTACACAGATCCTGCAAATCTCATTCTTTATGTGATAGCCATACTTTCATCAGTAACCAGCACCTGTGTAAAGAAGCCAAATATGCAGGAAAGGAAGGTATTCCTCATTTATTTCACTACTGAAGAGCTCCAAAAAGCCCTCCAAAAAAATCCAGCCTTGTCTCATTCAGATGGGATTTCTTCCTCGAAATAGCACCAGAGAAGTTCGGTTTTATCCTTAACTGCTCTAAACCATTTTGATCTCCGTCCGATGGATCTGAAGATCTGCTTTTCATTTCCAGCTGCACTAGAGACACGGCAGCAGGACAGGGCACAAGTGCCTATGCTTGCTGAGCACTCAGAATTGCTTCATTCCTCTGTCCTAGGGAAGGACAAACCCAGAAATTCTGCTAGCTCGAGACAGCCCTCCAGGCCACTGACGAGGAGACCCTGCTCATTCTGCAGCAAAGCAGGACCCTGAATAGCCTCAGTAATTAACCGCTTGCTCCTTGGTGTCTGCAGACTCATTACCCTCTTTTATTCAAGCAGCAGCCTTGAGCATGGACAAGAACATATTTTTTTGGAAAGAGCTGAACGGGAGCTGTTACTAGCCTATTTTCACAGGTCAAATAGTGCTCTAACGTACGCAACCAAAAGCATCTTGCCCCGACGGTAACTCTGCCCGCAGTCCCATGGGGAGAATTTAAGAAAGCAAAAATGCTCCCTGCCTCACAAAACAGGCTCGAGCAGAGTTAACTCCATTCATTCTCCTGCAGCAAACGATTTTAAGGAATTTCTGTCCACGCTACTATGGCAGGTCATCTCTCAACACGAAAGGCACAGAATGAGTTTCCTTGGGAACAGTAACCATGGCAAAGCTCTTGCCAGAGGCTTCCCCTCTACCTGCAGGAAGAAAGAGAAGCAGATGTCTGAGCTGCCTCCAAAAGGCCATGGGTTTTCCACAGCCCTACCCAACCTGGAACCTCCCAGATCACAAATTGAGCAGAGCGCTCCCAAATACTTGGTCCAGTTTCGGATACCCAGCATTTTTGCCAGGCTGCACTCAGCTCGGAATGCTGCCCTAGAGGGAAGGCAACTGGAAACAGCATTGCCGAAGGTCAGCCAGGTGCTTCAGTGCAAGGTGGGCAGAGGCCCCTGGATGGGGGCAAACGGCCCAAAGCAGCGAGCTGGCCTGGAGCTTTTCACACCCTCGCACGCTGCGTTACTGCTCTGTCCGAGACAGCATCTGCAAACTCCATTTTACTGCAAGCAGCAGCTGCCAGCAGATCACCTGCTTCTGGCCCACAGCTTTTTCTGCAGCATATTCTCAGTTTTCTGCACAGCATGCAACTCTGAAATGCACATTTCCACAAGGAAGAACTGAAGCCATTTGCAACTTCAGTTCTTGTCCATTAAAAAAAAAAAAAAAAGTTTTGCTGAAAAACTAATCAAATCATAATAAACAGTTCAGTGGAAAGTACAATCGTATTGCATGACTTGAGGTTTGTTTTGTACAAGCAAATGCTCTGCTCCTGGATTTGAGCTTTGCTAAGCATTTATCCAAATTAACAGAGCAACTGAAACCAAAGGGCTCTTTGGGTAACCTTTCTCTAACGACAAACTGAGACAAAACTGTTCTGTTTCAGCTATCTCAACACGTGATTAAATAGTTAACACTTCCACTTCAGAGCTTACATGCAGTTGACAAAATCTACCAGGACATCAGCATCTTGCACTAGCAACCCAAAACACCACCCTGCACATCTGATTCCCCCAGGGCACAAATACCTCGCAGGCCAAGCTCCTTTTGTGGGTAGAATGAAATGAAAGCTGAATGAAACCAGGGGCTTTTCAGGGGGGAGGATTTTGACATTTTGCTTTGTAATTTGGCAGCATGGGGTGACAGGATCAACTGGGTCATGAAACCCCATGCTCCATCTCCTTGCATGGGTATTACATGCACAGTAAATACCTGTCCCAGACATACATACGGAAACCTCAGTGTCTAACATCCTAATGAAACAAATATCCAAGTCCAGCACTCCCTTTTAACCTCCCCTAGGTCAAATCACTGTAAATATCCTGAAAATACATAGCCAAGTCAAATAATACAGGCATACTGCAGTTAAGATCCCAACCCAGCCATTTCCCTTTAAATTATTTACACCACTGGCTCCCTAGAGAAAATACTAGAAAAACAGGCACTTTGCAAGTCTCTGAGGAAAGCAATGCAGTCACCCCTAAGAAAAGATGCTCTTTCTGTTAAAGATGCTGCACATACCTTTCTTTGCCATGCGCTCCAGTTTAATGCACCTTCCTATAAAATCATGGTAAGATTTCATTTCTCCTTCTGTTATTCGGACACCAGTGAAGGGTGGATTCCTGGGCACCTGTTGTCCACATTTCTGACACCAAGAAGCCATTGCCGGAGCTCGGGAGAGTCTTGTCAGGAATCTGCTCTCTCACTTGGTCTGCTGGAATCCAGCCTGGTTCTTCAGCCGTCACTCCAGGCTGGTGACTTTATCCCACTTGGTTCATTCAAGGTCACTGTCGCCAGCGGGATGCTTGCCATTGCAATCAGCTAAGACTTTTATAGGCTTATGACTGTGTTTGTTTTCCCTCCTTGCTCTCAATATCGGTTTACTTTATTCTTTCATTCAGAACTAAAGCTGCAAACCCCGGCACAAGCCCATGCCCTTCCTTACCAGCAGTTTAAAGCTATTTTATAAGGCAGGATGAGGCAAGAGAATCCCAGACGCACGGTGTGAGTCACAGGATGTCTCTTAAGGGAATGTCAGACATGGCCACAAAGGATTTTGCTTTAAAAAAGTCTTCCTTCATGATTTATAGTCCCTTTCAGGCTTGCAGTCCTATGATTCTTCATTATTGACACCAGGCTTTTTACTCTTGCATTTCAGCTTGAGGGGCGCAAGGAGACAGCTCTGCCGAGCGGCTCAACCAATTCCTCGTGTGTCTGGCAAGGGTGCCGAGAGGCTGCAGCTGAGCAGGAGAGCCCAGTGTCGCCTTGCACGGCCCCTGCTCAGAAAGTCTGATGATTTAAAGGACAAGCAGCAAATGGAGGACAGAAGGGAGGCATTACTCACAGACACGCTCTGCTAGCTGTGCGGCAGCCACCACCGTCTCTCCCTCTCCCACAAGTTTTATAGAATTGGATCCTTCAGTGTGCACCAAAAATCAGCGAGCATATTTAGACGTCTCTCTTCAAAGGTGCTGGGTGATCGTTTAGGTTGACTTTTTTCCCCTTTCTCTACCTCCATAATAAATAGCGCTGAGCAGAGCCTTGTGGAAGGGTGCTATTTGGGGATCCGAGTGCAAAGCAGGCCTGGGGCCATGAAATAAAAAGGGTCCTGCTGGGTGGGGGACTGCACGGGAGATGCACAAATAGGCCCAAGGCCAGTACAGGTGACACAAGGGTGAAAAACCAGGGTTAAGCTGCAACACAGACCACAGGCACCCGCATGCAGAGCAAGCCTCCCCTGTGGCTTTCTTGGCCATCTAGCAGAGACTTAGATGGTTAGTTGGAGGTTTTCTCTACCTCAAATACTCCTGAGTTGCTATTCCACATAGCTGCAATTAGTGTTGTTCCCTTGCCCCTAGGTTTCCTTTGATACAAAGTTCATCACCTTCCTGTCCTTTGTGTATAAGTGGGGACAACTTTTGAGCTGAGGGGAGATCCAACTCATTGGTATCTGTAAAACATTTATTGGACCTTCCATAGGGAAATTGCCAGCAGACTGCAGTGCTTTATAGATGTGGAAAATAGTGGTGCAGAAGTCTGCAAAATATTGCATCATGAACAAAGAGAACAGGGAACAAGGCACAGTTGTTTGAGCTTAAAGTCTTTCTGACCTCTTCACATTCAGGAGCTCAAGATGTCCTTCCATACACAGGCAGACACGATGCACCCAGGAAAATAAGCTTCTCTCTGCTTATATGCTGTGCGTACACACGGAATATCAGCACTTCAGCCTCACACACATACCGTGTGGGGGAGTCGTGGGCCATAAGCACCAGCCTCGGAAGCAGAGCACTTCTGGAAGCTCCCCAAGAATTATTTGAGGGTGAGTCTTCCCCTAGAAAACAGAGCCATTCCACTGCTAAACAAGCCTGTGATGCCCGGGGTCCCCCACCACCATCCAGCTCCAAACCAGAAATAAGCTGACTGCATCTTTAAGTTGACATTTCATTTAGCAACAGGGCAGATGGAGGATGAAGCCCTTCAAAGATGAAGGGCTTGGTGCAAGGGCTGGGAATGACAACAGAAGGATCCCTTTGTTCTGAAGGAAGTTGACCTCATTCACTTTTCACAAGCAGCTGGACCAGCTTCTTCTGACACAATCAGAAGCCTCTGACAAGAGAGCTCCAATAAAGCTGTTTCCTACTGCTTCTTCTGCTGCAGCATCCTGCACCTGATGCATCTGCCGGAGCTGCAGCAACAGCTGGTTTGTGGGAATAAGGAGTATGTTACCAAAAACGCCAGCAGCATTTCCTCCAAGATAAAAGAGGAAAGCTGGGATGTCAGTTAACTGAAGAGGCTCATCCTAACTGAAAGCAAGCTGCTGTTCTCCACACGCCAAAGAACAGAGCAGAGGGTGCAGGCACAGAAAGCAAGCCTGCCCATTTCCTTCAGCTGCCTCCAGAGAGAGCAGAGGGCAAAGGAGGTATTTTCCTATTGCTCCAAGCAAGTCTACCTAGATGCTTGAAAAAGTGTGTAGATGAGGCACTTAGGGACATGGTTTGTAGACATGGTGGTGATGGGTTTACAGTTGGACTTGCGGACCTTGGAGGTCATTTCCAAGCATAACGGTTCCATGATTCTAAGCGAAAGAGGGGCATTATCTGCTCGGGAATTGCCTGCATCACTAGCAACCAGTCAGCAGGACTAGCCTGCCGGTGAATGAGCAGGAAATGCAAAAGTCTTGTCAGAAGCAAGAGGGAAACCCCAGATATTCTCAGCCACCAGAATGGCCAGTAGATCTGTACTAATTCCTAGCTTCATTGGAAATATCACTTCACTCGGCACTGGAGCTTTTTGTTAGGGATACAGCAATGACAGATGCACCATCCTTTGTGGCCAAAGCATTGCCACGAATTTGAAGTCAACCAGTTGAATCAGTTTTAGCCCTTTCCCTTCTCAGAGACCTGCTTCTGCCCCAGGAGAGCTCCGCAGGCTGACGCACCTGGTTGGCACAGACCCAAGCAGCAAACGCTGCATCCCAGCTATGCTGGTGCTGAGCAGCCGCATTTCTCGGAAAGAGTCGAGAACAGAGTTTGGGAATAGCATGGATGTGCCAGAGGAAGGAGAGAGGGAAGTCAGCCCCTGCAGCAAGTACAAATAAGGTAGCTAGAAAAGACTGTGAAACACTTGCAGCTTACCCACAGACTCATTAAAATGGAAAGCAGACATCCCTTTTCTAACAGAGCTTTGCAAGACCCCTCGAGAAAATTTATCAGGCTAGGCACAAAATTGCCTCTCCCAACTACTGTCAAAATTACAATAATTTCAACAGCCAAAAACCAATGAGAGCAGCAAGAAGTGTTTTGCTTATTCACAAAGACAAACAGCTCCCAGCACATACAGTAATCTACAGGGCTGAAAAACAAGTAATCTGAGGCCACAGCTGTTATCAACAAAAGATTCTGATACACAGAGAATCTAGAGAAATTCACATTTAGCTCCTGTAACCCAAGCTTCACATTTTCCATAGTAAAACATGACAAAGAAATTGAAGTTTAAACTGTTCTTTGTTGAGTATGCTGGAACATACTACTCTTTCTTGCATATAACTCTGTGACCTCCTTTCCACTTTCCCTGCTGGTCAAATTATGACTCTGATGAGCCACAGGGCATTTTAACAGCTTGCACTGAAGGTCCCCTCTCAGGGCACAAGCAGCACTTCACACCATTATATGCAGCACCTGTTCCACTGTTCAGCTAGAAAAACCCAAAAAGGTCTTTTATTAACTTACTATTTCCTCCTAACTAATCAAAAACAGCTCAGCCATTCTCTCCCTTTTTTAATAAAAGTTAGTATCTCAGGCATTGCTTTAAGTCCTTAGAAGTTAAGGGGGGGGGAAAAAAAAATCTCTGCTGTTGAAATTACTTTTAGCATAAAGCACTGTTGCAATTACAGTGTGCAGCCAGTGCACTAGGAGGCACTAATTCCAGGGCCATATGGCTGAAGAATCTCATTACACTGATCCGCTTACAGTGATTTCCTAACTGACAAGCAAACATTTTTGGTCACCTTCAGCAGTGGGAAGCTAACTCAATCACAGTTGGTGCATGCTGATTCCTATGGGAGCCACCAAAAAGCAGGCGGGATTACAGCAATATAGATCAGAGTGATATAGATCAGAAGACCACCTCAGCAGGAGACTGGTGTGCTCATCCTCGACCTGGAATCTCATGGACATCCAGGGCAAGTCAAAGATCTTTATCTCCCTTTAAAAAAAAAAGTTTTCCCTGGATTACAGCAGCTGTCAGGAGATGAGTGGAGTCCTCCTAGGACAAGAGGCATGCAGGACTTGCTGCCACACCTGCTGCATTTATTTTATCTAACTCTTGACCTCTGCAGCTAAGCATCTGTCAGCAAGAACAAGTCACTTCTGTCCTGCTAGGCTCCCATTTGGCAAGATCAGCCAACAGACTCCCCAAGCTACCAGCCTGAAACCATCACACTGATCAAGTACAACTGGATGCATGATTTCTGCTCAACTGCAAAGTTAGCCTTTTTTTTTTTTTTTTTTTTTTTTTTTTTTTGGCCAAAATGCCTAGGGAAACAAGTGAAGGTAAGAGCTTTCCTGTGCAATGCATCAGAGCACAGCTCTTGGCTTAAGGAGTTTCAGTCAGGGAATGAAATGAAAGAGATAGGTGAATACAAGGAGGATAGATGAGATTGCAGCCTTGAGATAGCTGTGCTCAACACCACAGGCAGGTCTGTTAGGTCACTATTCCCTAATGCTCCTAAACACTATGATGACTAACACCAACCAGGCTGTGCTGTGACAAGAGGGGACAGCTCCAGCCTCTGCACACGCAGCATGCGAGTACTGCAGAACCAAATGCCCAGACAGAGGGCAGCAAGCTTTTCTCCTCTGTATTGATGTGTTCTGCTACTAACACTAGGTAACCTTTGGTGCTACACTAAGCCTGATCCTAGCTGGGGTGCAGAGCCCTTCTCCTTCCTCTCCCTCTTCTCTACTCCCCCCCCATTCCCTCTCGTAAGGGGCCACTGGGCACAGGCCATGCAGGACAGCAGCCACATCCCTGCGGCAGGACCTCCAGGAGGGCTTCCTTCCCTCCGGAACAGCTGGACACACTCCCTCAGGGAAGTGGCATTTATTGTTGCCATCCATAATTTAAAACAGATAAAGGAGAGACAGAAAGACACAGGGATAAAAATAGGTTCTGTAAGAATCATGAGGATGGTTGAAACTCATGGCTTTTGGACACATGCCAAGTGCTAGCTGATCTCAACATCTCACATTACAGAGTACAGTAAATGCATTTGCAATGTTTTATTTCTGTCTCTCAAACACCTAATATCTGTTACTCCACAAAGTGGGGCCATTGATTTTTTCCTGCCTGCATATCTGGCTGCACTGAGGTTCACTCAGTTACTCCGAGTAGTAGGGAAAAAAGCCTCTTCTATCTAAACAAGCACCAAGACTTCAGTAAAGCCCTCGCAGCTGACAGATAGTCACCTAACAGACTCCTCCTGCATCCCTAAAGGCAACCTCCCAAGCAACTGAGGAAAAAACAAACACGACCACAGCAGCCGAAGAGGAGTTACCCCTTACAGCTGAAGGGCAACATGGCAATTGGGAAGGACATTCCTATTTTTTTTCTCCAAGACAGGACTGCTGTCAGAAACCAGAGGGATCACATCAGATTTAAGGCGCAAGCAAGATACAGTCTACAGGGTGATCTCCTAAATTACGCCACAGGGCAGTAGGAAGACTAAAGGGATGGATAATCTGTAGGCCTGTGCCTTGGCAGCAGGTCCCCGCCACTTAGCCCTGCGGCGGGCGCCACACGCTCCGGGCCACCTCCTTCCCCCACAGCCACCAGCACGCGTCAGCCTACTCCCACCTCCGCTCTAGGAGGTCTAATAGCAGGTAAATTAAACTGCTCCGACTTATTTTCACAAGATTTGCAGGAACCCAAGAGCTGGAATCCTCTGTTAAAACCAGTCAAGAGCTTCTAAAATCATATAGAAAAGCGCCAGTCGGGATAGACAAACAAAACAAGAGCACGTAAGTGTCATGTCCTTCAGTAACAAGGCTAAAGCCACAAAGGACCAAACAGGCAGATAGATCTACACAGTGCAAAATTGGTTTCTAAGCCAGCCTCAGGAGCAGGATAGCCCAGAGCTGCACCGGCATAACTTGTCCTACAAGAGCGCAAGGGTTTCTCCACCATCTACACTAGTCCACAAAGACCCTCCTGCCAACCGAGTGCAGGTGTCTGACAGTGGGACATCCAGCACTCCTATGTTGGGACATACCAAACACTATGCACGTGAGGCTGGAACTTCAGCCAGCATTAAATAAGGACAGGGCTTTTGCTTTCAACAGCATTACAGACTTAAATTGCCAAAGACCGAGTGGTGCCATGTTCCTATGAGATAAGGAATTGCTCTTTAGTCTGCCAAGAGACCCTGCTGCAAATGGTTTCCGCTGGCCAGTGCAGATTAAGTCAATAAAACACACATAAATCCCACACCCTTTTATGTACTGCAGTCCCAGGAGGCATAAGCCCCCTTCCCCTAAGGAAAATAGCATTAAGCCATGCTTTGTGTTTCTCTATGATTCTCAGCTGAGCACTTATGGCACTACCAAGAGGCTGCTACTCCCAGGAAACACACAATCCCCTATATAAGTAACAATAAATGGAACAAGTTAGCAAACATATTCTTTGGATTTGATACTTTGTGCTTAGGTTTTATTTTAGTGTGCATTGGGGGATGAACTGAAAAGGGCTTGGAGGAGAGAAAAAAAGATGGAATAATTCTAGCTGAAGTTTTGCCCAACAACAGCAAGAGTTTGGGGTGAAATGTACTAAAAGCATATATTTTGTGCATGTAAATATATACACACACCCCCTCCTACGGCTTGAGAGCACTTTGGATCGGCTCACGCTGGGCTGGAATCTTTAAACACAAAGATATTCTGCTTAAAGCAGCGCTACTAAAATAGTTTGGAAAAAAAAAGTGAAAGGCTGAAGGATCACAGTCAAAATTGTTCCGATGGCAAGAATGAAACCAATTGAGGAAAATAATTGAGACTGACACAACAAGGTGGATTGGGACATAGGGATCAGGGGCCAGACTCCTTAAAGTATGTTTGTCTACATTGCACATTTAATTATCTGATGTACTGAAGACCTGTGGCTTGCATTGGCTTGAGGGGTTTAGTCCTCATTTCAAGGGTCTATGTGACCCCTGACTTAGCTCAGCGTGAGCTCTGATGCATCCGTCAGCATCCTCTGCTTAACAGAGCCCCCTTGAGCCTCAGCGGGGCTTCGGGCATGGCTCCAGAGACACGGACAGAGGCGCGTTGTATTTCACAACAGAAGGAAAGGTTGTGCCGCACATTGTGAGCACACATCACACGTCTAAAAGAAGCAGGTGACACACAAGTCTGCTGAAGGTTTTCCCAAACTCAGGATGCGATTCCATCTCCCAGAGCTGTGCAGGGAGCAGCAGAGATGTCCCCTACCACTTGTGCCTTCCAAAAAAGTGTCCCAGCACAGGGAAAAGCCCAGGCATCCTTTGAGCAGCACTCTGCTCACTTCTCAAGTGCTTCTGGATAGCACTGGAAGCCAGCTCCCAAAAGGGCACAGAAGGACTGGCCTCCATCCAGTTTAGCTCCAAACTGGTTCCCAAGTGATCTCAAGAAACCAAGTAATCAGCCTTTTCTCTGCCCCTGCCCCCTCCTCAGATACAGCTTTTGAACAGTGTCTTTTTTTCCTTCCACCTAGTGTAGCCCTGTAGGTTCTGAGGGCTCCAGATGAACAACGGAGTTTACAAAATTACTATCTACAGTCACCTCAATCAGAAAATAACCTAATTGTTTAATGTGTTGGTAAATAAACCATAATTGTTGCTTACCTCCCTAGGCTCTGGAATATCATCCTCAGGAGTTCTTATTCATAATTACACCTCTTCTTTTCTTAAACCTCTGAGCCACACCAGCTTGTAGCATTAACTTACAGGCAGAGCAGAAGGGAAAAAGAGCATTTCTCTCACACTAGTCCTACACTGCATAATCTGCTTCAAGAAGAAAAAGGAGGCAAAAAAAATAAAGCAACACTGTTTTACATTATCTCTACAAGAAAAGCACTAAACTGCAATCAGCTTCTGCTTGCTTTCCTTAAGAGAGGCTCTAAATAAGACTCAAGAGATAACAATTAGCACTTCAGGAAAACAGAAATAAGTTACTTAAACTATTCTCTGGTCTAGACCCAGATTCAAGCCAGAAACATTATTGACAGGTCCAAGACCTTAGAGAAAGACACTTTTAAGTAGCAAAAGCCAGTCAGGCAGCTAATGGCTACCCAGGTCTGCAACAGACACCACTTTTATTTATTTATTTATTTTCTTTAAAGTTATACTAAATCCTCCCTTTCTCCTGACAACTACAGCTCTCAAGCTCTGCACTACCACCTACCAGGCAGCCTCCACAACCTACCTTCTCACCAGCCACCCAGCACTGCTTTTCACAGCTCCTCCTGAGCAGGTGCCCTGGGCCCCTGTCCCTTCTCTGTACCCTTAGTGACACCACCTGCTCCTAATTCACACCACAACACTCAGCTGTGGGAAACAAAAATGTCCCCCTTTTAACCATTTCCTTGCTGCTGTGTAGCATAAATATGCACAATTCCTCACACAATTTCCTTGTACCACTCTTGCCTTAAATATACTTGGTTCAAGAATAGCAATTAGCAGCTATGCAAATAATAACACAGTATCATTTTTAACAAGTGACAGAAGCACTGAAGTACCTACCAGTGAACCCCAACATTTCTATATAGGTAGTGAGGCAGGAGGTGAAAGAGTCTTCAGCTGGGAACTGAAGCACAGAATATCCAAACAACTATCCAAAATCCACTGCTATTATTCCAAGATGAAGGATAAGCTGAGAGGTACTGAGGAATATCCTACTTCTTGTTCATAGCCACAAGCACTGAGGTGTCTTTCAGCTTGATTTTTGCATTATTTGTAGGTATTCCTAATTTTCCTGTCACAGCATTTCAAAATAAGCACCTTGCCCATTAAGGTTTTGCAGCTATTTGTAGTTTGCATCAAGATACTTATTCTCTATATATGTTTTCTGAGGTAGTGGGTCCAATGGTGAAGGCAGCTGAATGGAAACTGAGAAGAATGCACTAATTGGTTGAGATAAAACCAAAATATTTAAAAGTCAAGCTCAATGACTGATCTGCAAAATTAGCACAGCCAGGGCACATGGCAGGTGTTTTAGGGCATGCAAGGTGCACTGAGAAAATGTTTTGTGGCAGCCAGGAGTGCCTTGTCAGGCTCGTGATTGCACTGATCAGCCTCACCTGCCCTGAAGAGCCTCACCTGGCCTCCAGCCACGCAGCCTCCATGGCTCCAGCAGCTCCATTAAGGAGAGCTCCCAGTTCATCTCTGCTCTTAGAGGTACTGCTGCTCCTGACCTGCAGGTTGCACTAACTGCTCTTGTCATTTGTGCCTCTCAACATCCCTGTCTTGCTTGGGGAGGGTGCCTGGGGTGAGAGTGGTTGTCCTAGCTCTAACTTTGTCTTCCTTTATAGCACATCTTGGGTCTTGCCACTTTCTAGGTTGTGAGTTTTAAAGCTATTATGTTCAATTAAGCTATCAAAGTTGCAATAGGTCTGCAAAGCTACTAAAAAACAAGCCTCTGTAAGAGGGGAATCTGCCTCTTCTCTTTGTTATAGAGGGGAGGAAAATGAAAGATGTGTTTGTTTGTTTGTTTTTTTCTTCCCTGGATACAACAAAAGAAAACAAATGACTCTAACATGCAATTTAGACATAGCTCTTTCTTGAGAGACCAAGAATCACTTGTGTGTGGCTACGCGATAGACATCTGCCTACCCTAAATCAGATGACAAGCTTAAAGAGAGAAGTTATGTGTCTAAACCTCTGCACAATCAGTAATCATCTCACTGGATTTTGTTGCTGGAGACTATATCTCCCCATGGATTTGTACTGTCCAGGTATTAGTGGACCTTCATGTTTTTGTGGCATGAACAGCGAGATGGCCTTGGTCCTACCAGGCCTGTGCCTGGGGACATGGCTGTCCTCTCCTGTACCCTCTAGTGGCTCATCGGCAGAGGCAGCAGAGAGGGGCACCCCCCTCTCTTACTGGATCCGGTACCAAAGAAGGCAACTCCAGGGCACCAGGCTGTAGTGCCATTAAATCTCCTGGAGAAGGAGCTTGAGGGAGTGAGACTAGGGCTAAAGGTGTCTCTGACCTACTCAGTAACTTGCTGCCCTTCAGGTGATCAGAAAAAGGAAGACAAAATATATTGACCCAATTCCTAGAGGACTTCAGCGGTAGAAGCTGCAATACAAAATGACATGGACATCTCTGCTGTCCTCTTCCCAGAGACAGAGAAGGTCCCTCTCTTGCACAGCTGCCTCCCAGCAGACTGTCCCTTGGACAGCTGTCCTGCTCTGCTAGCCAGAGGCGGAGGTGGCAGGAGACCACTGCTTGTCTCGGCCCTCCTCCCAGGCTGGACTGGAGAGATGTTGTGGTGGCAACACCCCAGCTCTGAAGGGGAGAGCGGGACAGACGAAGTGGGGCCTGTGCCAGTTACACTGAGATGGTTCAGGGCCAGGTGCAGCTGCTGTTACAGATGCCAGGGCAGAAGGGGCACAGAGTGGCACTGGCAGCGACCTCTGAGCTCCTGCGCTGCTCCTGCAAGTGCTCTTGGCTGCTGTCTTCTCCAAGGGTACATCCTGTACAAGCGCATGCTCTCCAAGAATCTGAACAAAGACTGAGACAATAAATTCTGGGATATGTTCTTATGCCTGATATCAAAGGTATATGCCTAAGATTAATTTTTACTATTAGGAAACCATGCATGCTTTCATACTCGTTGGGCAAAGCAGACAGGACACTGTGCCTTCCTCTCAGCAAGTATCCCCCTTGCTCAGATCTGGGATTGAGTGGAGCAGCAGTTCCAGCTGCAGAGCTGATCCTGACACACTTCTCTGCTCCCTAGTGATATTGTCTGTCCTGTTCAAGAAGCCACTAATGCACAAGACTCTGCTCCAGAGCCTGAGTGTAATTCACCCCCATCCAAAAGCAGCACTGCTGAAAAAGCCTTCTCCCTGCCCGAAAACAAACCAGGAGGGAGGTTATTTGACCTACAAAAGCAAAGACCAAAAGCTTTACCTCAAACTGAGCTATGACTTCAAAGTCGATTGCGAATCCTCCACTGATCCAAGGCGGAAGGGGCAAAGATATTAGATACTGAGAGCAGAGTGAATGAGATGCACAAAACAGAGTAGCTTTGAATCTCTTTTAAAACAAACTTGAGTTTTATTTTTGCACTAGTGCTGCATAAGCTAATTGCCATAATAAGGCCGAACCAGATTTTTCCAGAAACCTTCCTGCAGTAATTACTATCATGCAAATGCTAGGAGCTTTCTGATTAGCCATGCACCTGATAAGAGCTCAGGGTTACACAGCTCCTTCCGTTTGAAATAACCTGTTCTGAGTATTACAAGATCAATAAGATGGCTTCTATGTATGCCAGCTTTGCTGCCTTTTAGGCAGCAAACGCTAATACTGATCACTTTAGAAATTAAGCCTTGGCTTCAGAGACCTCTGACTCAAAGAGAAACAGGTAACAGTGAGTAGAAGGCTCAAAGAGGGGAAATATTTACAGTCTTCCTTTGTGGTGTGAAGGACTAGTGACTGAAAACAAGAGGCAAGATCTTATGAGGGTAATTCTAGCAAGGGTAAAACTAGAATAAGGAAAATAATAGCATAAAGAATACCAGGTAAAAAATGCATTTGAAGGGGGTTAGGTTTGTAACATATATAATCACACATCCCAACAGGGAACACATCCAAGCTTCACCCATCCAAATCATCTCATCTCTACTTATCTTTGTTAGCACAGCTGCATGTGTCTGCTGTACTTTCCTGCAGTACCTGTCTGACTCTCAGCATTTCATATCTTTGGAAAGGCCTAACTAAAGCATAGTTATTGCAGTAATTTTGGATGCACAAATATGCTACATGCACATAATTAAACATGACACTTAAAGGAAATAAAGTCACTCTCCTAAAACACTGAAAGATGCAGTCCCTGATTTTAGATTTTGGTTACAGCTCCACGTTTCGGGCATTGCAGGTATCTTGGAGTGGTTCTTCAGCATCAGCTGGGAGCAGCTCCTCGGGATGCAGAGCTGAGGCACCTACTGACCAGGAAGAGTCAGATCCCATCAGCAGCTGCTGCCAGGCAGACCCAGAGTGCTGCAGATTGGCATTCTTTGGATTGTATTTATAGTCTGGAAGCAGATAACTGCTTTTGCATCCAGGGCCAGCTGTAGAGAATTCATAGCCTCAGGGAAACTGGAAATCGTACAGCTCGCAGCCATGCCCAGAGAGGAGCTAAATGATTTGCAGCCCCTCCTGTCTTGTTGCCCTAGGCAACTGCCTGCACCGCACGAGTGGCAGATCAGCCTTCCTCATAAGATGTATGTAACATATGGTGTTAATATATGGATTGACACTATGAAAGCCGTGCTGTAGTACTAGAGATGTGCCCGCATCTTGGATGGGGTGGGTGCATAAACAGGAAATTAGAGCTGCAGGCTGATCCAAGTTGATCTTTGATGATGTGGGATGCCCTTTGCAGATGCAGGTAACTGGAATCATAAAGATTATGGCCAACACTCTGGTGTGGGGCACCTGCCTCAAGGACAGCTAAGACAAGTGACCTCTTAAAATAACTGACCCAAGGTCTCCAAAAGAACCCAGGGGAATTTTGGCACTAGGCCATAAATCTCATATCCAGAGCAGTGCTTGCACTGTGCTGCTTCTCCAACCTCTTTGCGGGGGGGGTCTATAGCTGGGCAAGCTGCACACAAAGTAGTAGTGCTTGCAGCTGCTGCGAGACTAAGACTGGGCCCTGCGGGCTGCTGAGTGACAGCACTGCCCCACTCACACGGGAGGGAAGAGATCTGTGCATCTTTGTGCATCTGTTCATTTGTGCTCCCTGTTGCACTGTTGATGAGAAATCATTCACAGTCACCTCCTGGCCACATATCGTAGGACTCTGGTTTCTGCAGCCATATAACTGTTATTCTCCTGCTTGAAAAATTCAGTTTACCTAATCCATTTACCTAATCCATTACCTAATATTGCAAACTGAACTACAAATTTTCCCAAAGGAACCTTGCATCTCTTTAAGCTTCTATACAGCCAGCTTTGCATTCACGTAACAGAGTCTTCAGAGGACTCAATGTCAGGGCATTCATGCAGCCAGGGAAGCTCTGCCAATGCCAGCGAGCGCCGGAGCAGCTTCCCCGAGTTACTGCTGCAGACAGACCGCTGTGCTCCCGAAGCAGGGGGACGCTTCAGGAGGCAGCCGGCAGTCCCTGACCAGGGTGAACCGTTGGGGCCGTTTCTTCCAGGCAGTTGGGGTGATGTTGTTGAAATGAGTATCTCTATCAAGGGCGTGCAGAATTAATGCCACGGCTGCGATGGCTTAGTTCCTGGTTGTCCAGAAGATTCAGGACTCAAATTTCATGAGGATGGTTATTTTGGAGCAATACATTCTCAAAATCACTCCAAATACCATGCACAGCAGCTGCAAAGCTGCTCTTGAGCTACACTGTGGTTGTTCTGATGAACTAAATAACCATTTCTTGACAGCACGGATTTTGGATCCAGGCAACCTGTCTTTTCTTTGGCTGTGTTAGCTGTGATACTGTTCTGTACTGTCAAGCTGATTCAGTTGTAGGAAAGGATTGAGGCAGAAAGCAGCTTATAAACAAAGCCCTGTGCTTTGGGGTTATCTGCTACAGTTCAGCCCTTGGTTCTCTCAGTTGCACTGCAAGGAATATTGCAATAGAAAGCAGAAAAGAGCCCCATTCATTAACCCTGAATTATTTGGCTCCCTTTACTGAAAAGGTGTCAGCCTTCTGCTGCTCTGCGGAAGACAAGCAGTGATTGGGTACAAATCTAATTCATTTACAGCCCGGAATAAATGCTGTTGCTTTAGTTTTATTCTGACCTGAGTTCATGTGCCGGACATGGCTCTCCTCCAGTGTATGAGCTCAGTCATCCCTTGGAGGCAGTTGCATCTTTGACTAACTGATGTTATCTGCTGCGCTCATGTGAGAGCTGGGCTTGAAGGTGCTGTGACCTCACACCGAGTGTCCCCTGCATGCTTGTGCACATGTCAGAGCAGAGTCTGCTGTCCAGGAGCGGTGTCTTCCCTCACTACACCCACAGGTTTTTCTTTATGGTGTTTCTGTTGTCAGATAGTGCAGCATCTCCCTTCCTGCTGTGACTTAGAGATCACTCCAAGGCACTTGTAAGCACCACCTGATTTTCCATCTATGCCTGTGAAAACTGACTCTTTCCTCACTCCATCTCCTTTGCTTTCCCGGTTTTAATTTTAGCAGTCTGCTGCAGTGGGCACTGTGAATCATGAAAGCCGGATGACTAACAAACCACACACCATTTTGCTCCTCTCACATCATTCTCCAGCATTACTTCATGCCAGCAGGAACAAGCAGCTTAGTAGGGCCCTTGGATTCCTCCCAGCCACCGACCACCTGGGGAAAGCCAGAGCTCGGCGCTGAGCTACGCGGTGCGGAAGAGGCTCAGCCAGCCGGCTGCAACACATCAGCATTACCTCAACTTCTCTGGTTTCCCTCCCTCATGCTCTTGAACGTAAGCCCAGCAATGGACTTAGCTGTAAGCCCTAGCTACAAAATGCTAGTAGTGGGTACCAGGCTGCTGCCAAACCACGTTGGCAGCCCTGCAAGCCTCATCCAACGGGGCTCATCCCTGTTTGGATGCTGAGTCACGGCATGGGCCAAGAGAGGCTTCGAACATGGGGCAGAAAAATGGAAGGAAGAAGCATCAGTTGAGCTATTCAGCTTATTCTCCAGTCACCAAGATGTCTGGTGCTCTGAGTAGCTTCCAAAGAGCTAAACCCCAGAGCAGGATGTCCTCCCAAGAGATCCCTTGGATTCAGGCAGCATATGGAAGGCAAGAGAAGAGGTTAAATAAAAGATGAGGCAAGAGGCAGGAGAAGGCTCTCCTGTCTGACAAGCTCTCAGGAGCTCATTGATGGCTGCTCAGTTTAATATCCACTGAGGCAGTCTGAGCTTCCCTCTGCTGCAGAGAAGAGAACAGAATGCAGCTCCTCCCTACCTCCTTTTGGCCCTATTTGCTCTTGTTCTTGGGACCAGGCAGATGGTCAGAGCTACCATTCTGTTAGCAAGTGCTGGTTCTGTCAGAGCCAGCAGCTTTCACTGCACCTCACCTTGCACATGAGAACCTCCTTTACTTGCTTTTCCTGGAGAACTTCTCCTGCCTCCTTCCAGGCAGCTCCAGGGTTGCTCTGCTGTGTTTAAGATGAGAGCCACATTTGCTGTTCAAAGACAAAAACAACAACAACAACAAACACCAGTGTCTGCAGAGGCTTTCTCTGGAAGCTGACAGTTTCTACTTTCTGATGGTCAAAACTGCCAGAGAGAGCTAAGATGGTTTGAAAAGCCTGAGGTGAGTTGAGGGAAGCCACCAGAAGAGCTCACTCCAACAGTGGCCATGCAGACCTTTCCTTGCAACAGAAGGAACTGGCAAAAGTGAAGGCTAGAGCCCTTCATCTAGAAAAAAGGGTCTTCCATTAAAATCTTCTTATAGGAGTTGAGTGGCTCTGGGCATCTGGATTCTGCAGGTAGGGATCCTGCAAGGCCCCTCAGGACTGGGCTTTCTAGGACTAGAGTCAAAACCAAGACCTCTTGTAAGAGCTTCATTCCACTGGGCCAACCAAACTGTCTTTTGAAACCTGCAGATTTCCAATAGCCAGGATCACAGATTTCTACTCAGCCCAGCTGGGCTTTCTGAGGATGCAAAGGAGCCAGGCTCTAGAATATGGCTGTGGAAGGGCTTGGGGCTGTCACCAGTATTAAGAGCAAAACCCAGATTCTTCCACTTGGCTTTTCTTCAGTAACTTCAAGCAGTGCTCCCTGCATTTACCTCCAAACACCTACAAGCCATTGCTGGAAGCCATAGGCTGGAAAACAAAGGACGGAGAAATTGCTGCAGCATCAGATTTAGCAGCAGCAGCTTGGAGGCTGTGGCAACAGCCAGACAGTGACCTACAGATTGGCACATTGGATCACACCTCAGCTCCATGCAGCCTCGTGTCCTATCTCCAACAGTTGCCATCACAAAATGCATGAGAAGAAAGTGTGAAAACCCTGCAGAAAGCAGATGGTGGATGGTTTCTCCTCCTGTTCCCTTTTCTCCCCAGCATGCTCGTCTCTCACGGCCTGAGATTGAGAGCTCAAGATGTAACAACCACAGTTTTGGAAAGGATATCAATAAATCAGAAAACTAGGGCTGTAAGCAGCCTTTCTGCTCTGCATGGCTCTGATCCAACCACTGCTTCCCGCATGCTACTGCAGTACAAATAATGGTGATAAACCTAGATATTCCAGGATAATTCTAACTCACTTGAATTTAAAGGGCTTTGGAGTCCATATGAAAAAGTCTTTAGTGAAAATAAAAGCTCAAAAGCAGAAAGCAAAACACTTCTGAGTTCTGCTCTGAGATAAGACTGGCCTTAATATGACCTGTTATTTTTGCTGGTTCTGGGAAGCTCTTTAATCACCTTTTTCTCCAAAAATAGCAGGTCAAATCATCACATAAATACTTTGGCTTGAGGCAGGCAACCAAACCACTACTCTGGGTCCCTAACCCTTAACAGTTCCTCAGGGTCTTTATTTCTCAGTATGCATCAACACACCAGGTTGGAAAGTAGTCTTTTAAACAGGCACCACGTGCTACTCACACTGTGTTTTGGTGTATGCTACAGTCATCTGCAAATTTGCACGACCTTCTCAGAAAGTTTGTTATACTTGTTATAGACACAAATGTTGCAGCATTAGCAACTCCCTTTTAAACAGTTCCACTATTACAGTTTCCAGGGAAACAGCTGCACAGAATGGGCCCTACAGAATGGCAGAACAGTATAATAATAGCCACAATCTGGGATAAAGTAGCAGACAAACATCAAAACTAATCAAGATAAATTGTCACTCCTTCCCCCTTCCTGCTTTCCCCCCATGTGGATCCTCTGAGGTCTAACACAGGAGCTTATTAGCCTTTTCCTTGCTAATTGCTTCTTTTTCTTCTGCCCCATCACTATTTTCATATCTTGCATGAACTTAATATTTAATGACCTTGATCATTTCATCAAATTTGGTCAAAACTGGCCAATAGCTAAAAATCTTATAGCGGGTACAGCGAGAAGATGCAGGCAATGTGATCATAGTAGACCATGTTTTTAAGGACAACGGGCTAATGTGGAAAGCAAGTCCATAACAGCACTTTACTGCAGAGTTTGCATGAGATGCCAAGCAAGTTCAACATACCTATTTCTTCTTCAATTGTCCTGATTCACTAGGAATGGCAGGGAAGATGCACATCCCAAGCCTCTATCTTACTTCCAGGTAAAGAAACGTCATGTGCTATGGGCTGTGGAAAATACCAGTCACCCCTAGCTGCTCACCAGCAAATTAAAAGTAGGACAGTTACAGAGTCAGCGGTTCGAAAAGATCTCCTGAAATGCATGAATGCTCTAAGACAAAGGGAAGAATTTTCTGTCACCAGACAGGGGAATTTCCATTGACTTGGTGTGAGTCTTTGCATAAAAGTAACAGAGGGTTTAGTTGATATGGTGCTAAGGAAGCTAATTCACTGAGAAATCTCTTGTGAGCATCCTTGCTGCACACAGACACAGATCAGCAGCACTGCAATGGTCCGTCCAGCTGTGACACGTTAGCTCGTTTGTGGCTTTGCAGTATAAAACACGGTCTGTGACTTGTGATGCTAAGCCCTGCGCTCGGACAAGTGCCAGCCTGGGTTATTCCATTCTGCTGACCTAAATTCCTCTCACACAGTCAAGTGGATGCAGCATCATCCTTCACTTCCTGTCCCAAATTGTAGCACAGCTTCTCTGCACATATATTGGTATTTTACACAGCTTTCCAAAGGTGGTGGCTAAGCTAAGGGTGGTAGGAATTTGCCTACTGTCATTAATGCACAGGAGTACTATGTGATTGTGTTCAGTCCTGAGAAGTCAATCCTAAACTCAGTTCTGCCCCTGACTTGGCTTTTGACCTCTGTAAAGATGCTTAGATTCATAAAATGGGAAATTGGGACAAAGAAAACACGTAAAGTCACCTGGAAGGTGCCATGTGAATGTATACTCTTTTAATTGCATATATCATTTGTGTAACATACTGCTTTCTGCAATTTCCCATCAGTGCTTCCCTGAGAGCTCCTCTGGATCCAGCTGTCATTAGTAAATATGAGGAGCCCTCATATTTAACACAACTGGGAATTAAGGGGAGTCTGTAAGAAACCACACTTCCAATGCACCCATGGGTTCTTCGTTGCTAATGCAGAGAGACCAAGCTCTGCTGTGGCCTTTTGAGACAGCTGATGTCTCTTCTGACAGCTCCATCTCCTTATAAAATCATTTTAAGAATAAAAATCTGTGGAAAATGGGGCACTGGGTGGAGGTTCTTCTGCGTAATGGTGCCCAGAACACAGCCCACACGCAGCAGAGCTCCCGGGAAGCACCTGCAAGCCTGGGTGGGTGGTGGGTGCTCGAAAGCTTCTTCTGGGGAGCCGTCCTGCTGCCGTGCACAAACACTCCTGCTGTCAGCACCAGGCACGTCACCCGCAAAGACGCTTCCTTCTCCACCACAGAACAACTGCTGCTTGCCCACGTACCCAAAGGACACAGCCTTTCAAATGAGATGAGTGTTTCCTCAACACCTCGCAACAGCCAAGCTTAACGAAAGTAGGTTAAATTAAAAAAAGAATCGTGACGCAGTTTTGGTAACGAGATTGGGCGGCATTTCGTGGTACTCCCAGGCCGCGAGCAGCAAGCCCGTGGGCAGCCACAGGTCACTCCTGCTTGAGACACCCGCGGTGGCCCCGTCATCTCGCCCACACCAGGGCAATTGAGAGCAATCCCAGGTAGCCTGGGAAAGCACTGGGATAGCTAAGGGACCTGATTTGGTCCCCTAGTGCTTGGCACTACAGAGCGGGCGCCCCCAGAAAAGCACCGAGCTCAGGCAGCCGCTGCTGCGCGGGCAGGTAAGTTTAACGCTTCAACTTCACCCTGGGTGATGCTCCGTGCCTGGAGCCTGCAGGGGGTAAGAGGTGTTTTTATGAGCACACGGACTGTTTAACACTCCGTGAGTCAGCTAATGAGGGGTCGAAGCTTCTGCCTGGGACAGATAAGTTGAGCTGCAGGCAATTAGCTGTGTTTATGACACTCTTATTGACACACTAAATAAACTGGTGTGTCACATGCTTCATACAGACAACAATGATCCCATAAAGGTTTTATGGCAAATATAAAACTTTTTTTTTTTAATCCAAAATTTTGGAATCAGTTTCCTTCCTTCTGCTCTTGGGTGAGCTGAGAGTTGTGCTCCCTACCCAGAAGTGGCTACTTTCCAGAGAGGATAAATGCCATCAGCCAGGTCCTAATACAAGGTGACAGATGCTGTAAGAATAGCAAACACTGTAAGGTACCTTCCTGACAAGGCAGTTGCTCATCGTGCTAAGGATGAGAGCCCTTTTCTTGCCTGGGGTTTAAAGATTCCCACTGAACTTTCAAGAACCCCCAGCAGCCGCCCAGAAATCACCATTTCAATGAGCTACTGCTGATTCAGCTAAGACAACTTATGTTGCAAGGAGTGATTCATAAAACAGGGCATCATCAGAGCAAAAAAATGCTTTTCCTTCAGTCAATAACATTTTTTTGGTGGTGATTTGCTTCCATTTTTGTGCAGCTGTATTTTCTAGCTATGTGTTTAGATAAAAATGAGCGTTATCTACAAAAAGGCAGGCAGACTCCACAGGTAGGGCCTCATTTCTGGGTCCCGAATGACTGGGAAAATGGTGGGATCATCCTCTCCTCCTTTGGAACCGGAGGACAAGGCTCCAGCCTCTGAGTGTAGCAGAGAAATGGGGATCTGTGAGCTTGGTTCTGCTCACTAGCACTGACCTGCCGGGCGATCGCCAGGAAACCAATGAAACTCTCTTAGCTCAGCCACACGGCCAGAAACCTCCCCATTTGTCAAGGAGCAGTGCACAGGTGAATATCCACCTTTTAAGTGGCCAGAGCTATTTCTTACATTGCTAAATTATAATATGCTGCTACATTATCTCTGGCAAATCCTTCTTGATATCAAGGAGGGTTCTCATTAGGGCTGAAGGGCCACGGTGCTGAGCTTAGCGAAGGGTGGCTCCTGAGGAAGAGCTTGGAGGGATGGGACCTAGTCTTAAGTATTTTATTCAGTTTACAGTTGCTTACATGCTATTTCATTAAACAAACCACCTATTGCATTTGCTTTCCTAAACTTAGTGCAACTTATGCAGCTAAGATCAAATCCAAGCAGATTTTTGGTCTAAATTCTTGACTGTATGTTCTCCAAAGGGCACGCTTTGGTCACATTCTTTCTTACATACATTACACAGAATCAGTGTCACAGGCACTTCAGCGTTCATAACACACAATCCATTACAAACACTGACAGCTATAAAATTTGCTCCCACATAATTAAAAATGACACAGCCACAATCTGTTTAACTCAACTGTATGCAACAAAGAAGGATCCCAAAAGCTTTGATTAGTCGACATTTTAATCACCAGCATCTCCCCATCTTGTTAGCTTCAAGTTCCTTGGTCACCACTGCCAGCAAGCGAGCAACCAGTTTAGGCTTACAGGGATGCCAGCGTGCAGTGTAGGGCCTTGCCTGCGCTCACTATGGTTTGCCCGAAGGAAAGCAAATAGTAAAATCAGCACCAAATGCAGAAGAGCTTTGGGGATACTGTCCTAGCACTTTCCAGAACCCTTGAAACACCAACAGCAAAAGTAAAAAGGCTTTGAGAACCGTACGCAGGAACAGAACAGTTTGCAATTCCAGCATCACAAGCAATCGCAAAGCACGTTAGCACTGCTCTTCAGGATCCTTCCACCGGCCCCCTTCCTGTACGACTTCCCTGCACGAAGGTGCTTGGGGACTTTACACAGATCAGCTCTCAGGAAGGACATTCTGCTCTTACTGTTTCTGCTTTTCAAAGAGAGAATTGCATGTGGAAAAAACAAACCGAGTAATCAGTAAAGGGCTGTGTGATTTCCCAAAGCCACTGTTTTTGCAAGCTGCTGATGGCTCCCATTTCACCTGCAGGTGTGACAGTGTCACACAAAGGCTCCCTGCCTGTACAGAACATCAGCACCTCCGGGAAGAAAAGGACACCAAAATCTTCACAAACGCCACGAGAAGAAAAATAAAGATGTCTTACCCACATGGGTGATAACTGTAGTCAGTCGCTGGGTGAGCTCCTGATGTGACATCTCTTCTTCTTTTAACCAGAAAAGCATTTCACACAGGGAACTGCACAGCATCCAAAAAAAAAGATGCGCCCGAGTGGGAGGCTGCACACTCGGTGCCTGGCTCACACACAAAGCGAGGACCACTCCCACGCTCGGCCCTTCCAGCCCTCACATCTTCTGTCTGCCGCTCACCTCTCCCAGCTTGTTACTGTCCATGAGCAGACCTGGAAAAGCCAGTTGTATCCCTGCCTTTTAACAATGGGAAGAGGTTGGGGTGGGGAGAGGGCCGGGGGAATAAAGAAGGAAAGAGAAGCAGGCGAGTTAGTCGCTTATGGCTTTTTTCTCTCCTCTCCCGCGAATGAGGCAAAGGATAAAGAGACAAACCGGCAGGCAGATACCTTCCTCCAGGGAGACTTTTGGATGGTGATGCTGTGAGTCAGGAAAAAATCCTGGAGGTAGGAATGGCACGGGGAGGAGTGGAGCTGGCAGGGAAGCTGCACGGCGGCGGCCGCTCGCTGCGCTCCCCTCCCCAGCGTGCCTGGGGCTCGAGGACAACCTGCCCGCAGCCCCAGCCTCCCCTCGCCGTCCTCGGGGCGCAGCTGCCCCCTGGGATGTCCCTGGGGAAGCCCCCAACGCGCCCAGGGACCCTCTGCGCACCCCTCCAGGAAACCTTTGTTTGAAGGGGAGGCTGCTGCACACTGGGGCTTTTTAGGGGTGTTGTGACTGGGGGCTTCATCGCCCCTACTTCTCTCATGCATGTTTGGGGTCCTCCGGGATCCTGATACGTCTGTGCTCACAGAAGCCCCGCAGGCAGCCCCGTGCACAAGCACAGAGGAGCCCTGGCTGCCGGACAGGTCTCTCCCTCCTGCTGCGGTGGCCGCAGAGCCGGCTGCGCCGCCGGGCAGACGGAATGGGCAGCATTAGGGAGGCAGTCTGGATCCGGAGGGAGCGGAGGCCTCTGAGCACCAGGCCACAGCCGGGACTCACAGCCAACGCGCAGGGCAAGAACAGGCAGCTGGGCTCCCTGTCGCCAAGCGCCCGGCAGCCGGGGGCTCGTCCTGGCTGCAGAGCCCAGCTGCCATCCAACAGGGAAAACGGCACGGGTGAGGAAGGGAAGGGCACAGATCAGACTCGTGCAGCCTTTGCATCTCCCTCCTCTTAAGCCTGCTGAAAATACATGAGGTATTTCAGGAAGCTGAGGGCAGATTTATTACAGACATAAATATTAAGGCATAAAAGAAAATATGGTGCAGCTGCCCCCACGATTTGACCCAGTCCAATAGAAAGGATGCAGCTCTAATTCCAGATTTCCCCATCCCCCCACAAGGTTTTTCTTGGCTCCATCATTTCAAATCATGTATGATCATGGCTTGAGCTGTCAGATATCCTGTAGGCACATCAGATCTTAAAGCACAGTCAGTTAGGAAGCCCCAGTGTTATTAAAGGTTTTGTGTACCTCTGTGATGGGGAAACAGTGTAAGTAGCTGGCTGACCTGCAAGGTAGTTTGAGAATCTGTGTTGTTGTCCCCATATTTGGATGACTGAAGAAATGCACTGAGAGGCTTCTTGCATATTTTTGTTGACTGAGTTTAACAGCAAGTCTTTTAAAACAAGTGAGAATGACGAGGATGACTAGAGACAGCCACCCACCTGCCAGCACATCCATACCAAAGCCCTTTGCTCAGAGATCCTCTCCCTAGCAGAGCACATTTGAGGAACAGAGTTCAAACGATAATGACCTTGACTAAAGCCCATGATGACCTTGACTAACATGGAAAGGATTTCCGCAAGCGGAGAAGATGCCATTGCCAGGAAAGAAACTGCCACCCTGACGTAACCTCTGCGGGGATCCGAAAGATTCGAGACCTCTTATTTTCTTCTCGCAGGGTCACAGAGTGCAGGCAGGAACATCACATGAGAAAAGCCATCGTGTCTGCAGACATTTAACAGACATTCTTCTCTGTAGGCAGGCACGCTATAAAATCCCATTCATAAATGAATTAAACTCCACTGAAGAGCTGTGTAGCTGGTTTGCTCTCACTACTCCTACAGCAAGGCTGTTCAAAAATATCAGCAATTGCTAGGAACCTTTGTCTAATTTCTAGCTAAAATCATTCTCACTTATTTTAAGACCATATGCTCTTATTCTAACATTGTTATTCAGCATCCTAACTGCAGAAGCTTGCACACTCGCTATTTTAAGATCCTTTTTCTCTTGTTATTTGTTCTTGCTGTGTTAGCCTGCTTTCCGGATGTCCACCATCCCTTTCAGGAACTTCTGACCTTAGAGGTTCCCTGAAAATTAGCAAGGTAAAAAAAGCCCAAAAGAGGAAAGGATGCAGGGGCTGAATCATTATTTGCTGGGGCTGGTGATGACATGTACGGACCAGAGAGCCCCTCAGCCCCTGCGCAGGCAGCACAGCACAGACTGCTCCTTGCCCTGCTGCCGCTGGAGCGAGATTCGATGGTGAGTTGGGGGTGTTGTCATTCGATGTGAGTTGTAAGGAACAAAAAGGGGAAATCTGGGTTATTTTGGTGGGAAGGACACATGCGTCACTAGATTCACTGATCACAGAGCGATTTCATTACGCTGTGAATATTCCATGGTATCTGGCTGTAAATGGGGCTGCCCGTTTATGGAGTGTATCGCTATGATGAATTCACAAACGGAAGAGCCACAGCACGGAGCCAAGTCCAACTTGCTGGAGAAGCGCTGGGGATCCCCAGTTCTAGACTCCAGCTGAGAAAGGGAGAACGGGGCCAGGGCCCTAGGGAGCCTTTGGAGCTAAAGAGCAATGAAGGCCACGTGCCTGTTGCTAAGGAAAGGCTCAGGGATACAGAAGCAACTTAGTCTGTCACTGCCATGGCAACAATTTCCAGGGATGGGTATTTTTGTGAGAGCCAGTGCTCTTGCTGCTACCAGGTACAGATTTCCTCTCTGCAAGATAAAAGTCCTCTCTGACCCGCGAGGCTCAGATACAGGGGACTATGACTTACACTTGAGGCATGAGCCGGGGTCTCACCCGAAAGCAGGGCCAGAGGCTGTGCAAACACTGGGACTCCACTACTAAAATGACGGGCAACTGGCAACAGAATCGGGTTTCTCCATGGAGTGACAGCCTGACAAATTAACAGCCATTTATTAGAGCTTGAAGCAAACAGCTGAGGCCAAAGCATCATGTGCAGTTTTAATAAACAGCAACTTGCACACTGCAGACAAGAAGAGCTTGCGAATTCTTAGGGCCTGACCACCAGGATTTCAAAATGACTTTGACCCATAGATCAGCTGAGGCTGTCTGTCATTATTTTGGGAAAATATTTTGGAAACTTTCTCAATGTATTCTTGTAAGAGCTTGTATTCTAGCAGCATTGCTGATATTTAAGGGGACACTGTCATGTCAAAATTTGTATTAACGTAATTAACGTAATCTCTCCTTTTTCATCATATGTAAATATATACCCCTTTCCTATATGACTAACAACCATTCACACAACGGAAAGTCTATTAAAGACCAAAATGGGATCCAGCCATTAAAACTAACCTACCCTCATTGTGTTATCTCCACTTTCCAAGTCCTTCATAGCTTTTGTAGGATCATTCATTTGTTAGTTTTCGGGAAAATCCTCTTCCAGAACATGATCACTGTCCTTCTGACATTTGGAGTGCACCTGAGGATGCCACTATGGCAAATAAAGGGAGGCTGATGGTGAAGCTGAGAAAAGTTTCTCCCTCTCCCAATTTCCTTTGATGTCATCCACCTTCTTTGATATCCCAGTTACTCTGATATCATTCCTTTTCCTCCATTAACTTGTCTACAGACTGTCTGGTCCCCATGGCAAAGGCAGGAGCTCTGTACTGCCTGGGAAGAACTGTAGGGCACTTGGCACAATCGGCTAAAGAAATTACTATAATTGTCACTACTTCTGACTGGTTATGGCAGGACTGCAGATTCACGGTACATTTCCATTAGCAGAAGAAAGTGGAGGCAGATTCTTCTTTGATGCACACCTACAAACAAGGCACCCAGAGCACTGTTTGCCTTTATTTCAAATATTTTTAATTCTAGACTGCTTGAAACAGTTTAGCCAAAATATGTTTGTCATGTCTCAAAAGGAATAAACAGTTTTTTAAAAAGCTTTCTAACAAAGATTTTGCTTTTGTGTGGACACTGTCAATTACGCCATAGTACTTCGAGGAACAAATCCTGCATATGCCCAATGCTTCGCATTTTAAAGCTAAGTTGGCCTTTCGGTGCATTAGACAGTGGCAGTTTCAAAGGACCCCAAATTCAGGGGCACTGACAGGGCTGGTGAGAACAGTCCTTGCTGTGGGAAACCCTGGGGACAGACAAGTAAGAGGACATCGTAACGGAGTTCAGTAGGTTGGACTAAGATGATCACAGAATGCAGCAAGAGTAAATTTCAGTCTCAGTCTGGAGCAGGGAGACAGAGAGAGGGAACGGTTTGGGTTTGCTTGCTCCTTTCTGTATTTTTTTTTCTTTTGTTCATGTAACAAGGCAGAAAGTTCTGTTATAAAAGTTATGCTAATGCAACAGAAAGCAAGCCCCTCTGATGAACTGAACCTGAGGCTCAGATGTTGTTGATACAACATTCAAATGCCATGAATATCTGAGGTGGCCTATTAGGCAAGGTGCATAGGACACCAGAAAATACAACGCAGTTTCAAAAACACAGTGAAGATTCAGTTTCAGAGAGAAGCAGTTCAAAGTCGCCAAGACTTGAAAATACAGAATATAATCAGAGTGGGAAAAAAGAGCATTCAATTTTCATCTAGAACTGGGCAACTTCAGTAATTATATGGACGGGCACTTCTCACTAGCCCTGCTCTCATCAGCATTTCATGATTCAATAACAGAATGCCAGAGGAGGAAAAAAACAAGCTTCTTCAGAATTGCCCAGACAAGAACTACCGGCTTCCGTCACCGGCAGGAGGAGGCGCTTCCAGCCTCGGTTCTTTTCTGCATCCTCCTTTTCAAGCCTGTTGCCATGGAGACCCTCTCCCCATCCCCTTCTCCTTGCTCAGACCCTGCTCTGAGGAGCCCGGGGTAACGGGGATGGATCTGGAGCTGCACCAGAGGCAGCTGCTGCCTCCAGAAGGGCCGTGTTCGACCGCTGCGTGCACAAGGAGGGGCAGCAGCCACCAGAGCACGGAGGGACACGCGCAGTGCGGCTGGAAACGCCCCGGCACAGACTTGTGTCCTTAAAAGGCGCTGTCGCACCATATCCCGCATCACTCGCGCTCTCTTCCCCCCCGTCGCTGCTGTGGGGCGGGAGGCGACGCGACCTCCCCCGCCCCCCTCAGCGGGGCCCGGCCACGCCGCCCACGCGCTCCGCGGGCGGGGCGGGGGCGTGCGGGGCTGGGGGGGGCGAACGGCGCGTGACGGACGTGACGCCACACGCAGCACGCGCGAGCCGCCCCCCGCCCACTGGCGCATGCGCACTACCACTGGCGGGCGCCTGATTGAGCCGGCCTAGAAGGTGTGACGTCACAGGGCGGGGCCGGGGAGGTGGGAGGGGCTTCGTCGCCCGCATCTCTGTGATTGGCGCGAGGGGCGGAAGCAGCTCCGCCCCCTCCCGGCGCGCGGTGGCGGGAACGGGCGGCGGGGCTGGGGGCGAGGGTGGCCGCGGGGCCGCCAGGTGACGTAGCGCTAACGGCCGTCAGGTGACGTAGCGCTGAGGGCCGCCGCCATGCAGGCCTTCCTGAAAGGCCCCGCCGCCCTGAGCACCAGGCCGCCCGCCGCCAAGGAGCGGGGCGCGGCGGGCAGCGGCGGCGAGGGCAGGCGGCCCAGGCCCGTGCCCTGGGTGGAGAAATAGTAAGGGCGCCTCGGCGGCGGGCGGTCCGCAGCGCCGCGCGGGGGGAAGAGCGGTGCTCGGGGGATCGGGTGTTTGCGAGAGAAGTAAATAAACGTTGTCCTGGGAGGGGACAAAAAAAAAAAAAAAAAGGCAACTTAAGGCAAACTTACTCCATTGCGTTTTTGTTCCTGAGCGCAGAATTGGCTTATTATAAATGCTCAAGGCCCACTGTTACCTGAGAGGGAAGTGCCAGCTTTCTCAATTTCATTTTTTGCTGGAACTTTTGTAAATAACAGGTTGTGTTTAATGTCTTTTTGCTTAGTCGCCCCAAATCTGTGGATGAAGTTGCTTTCCAGGATGAAGTTGTTGCTGTGCTCAAGAAGTCCTTGGAAGGTGCCGATGTGAGTGTAATGGTGATAGCTGCGCTCTTATAGAATGTTTGAGAAGAACCTGCAGCCAGGGATTATGAATTATCAATGGTCTAAGCTCGGAATCATCACTTTATCGGTGATACTTTATATATCTATAAAAGGCTTTCTAGTAGTATACAGTGAGGAGTGTTTCTGATGTTTCTTGCTCTAACTATTGCAAAGTCATCAGCTCTTGTGATGCAGTTGGGAATCTGCCCAAAGAAGTGTAGCTGGAAACTTAAATCTGGAAGGGTTTTTGTTATATGGGCATTATTATTCATCTAGGGCTTTTGACATTGAAGGGGAGAAGGGAATCTTGCCCTTTTATAGAGGCAGTCTAGTCTGAATGGGCAATCATACCCAAAGGGATTCAGTGATCTGCCAGTGCTGCTATGAAATTGGTAAGCATTAAAGTTGATACATTTTTTGATAATGAGGGAAGTTACTTACATGGTGATCCCTACTTCCCACCAGACATGTCATTTTTGTGCTCCAAAAGATCTTTCTGTTTTCATGGTCCGCTAAGGCTAGCTGAAATGGTTGGTGAGGCTGTTTTGAAGGTGACATTCATGACTGAGACTCCTTCGCTGACAACTGTAATAATTCAGATCTGGAAATGTTTTTGCAAGCGTTTCACTGGTAGTTCTGATACTCAGTATGCACTGGTAGTTTTAGGTATTTGAACGTTTTATCTTAAGACAATTTGCAAAAGATTCCTGATTTTTGACTAGCATAACTCTATTTCTATCTGAAAATATTATTTTAAACAGGATTGTGCAAAGTTTAAATAGTTGATTTGTTTGAGTTTAGGGAACCAAAGAGAAGCTGGTAAAACAGAACCCAGAAGGACTTCTTCAGTTTATTTCAGCAACTACTATACTTTTTCTGCATAGCTGAAATAATTAGTAAAGAACCATTAGCAACTAGTTGGAGAAGAGGTGGCACATCAGTCTTATAACATTGCTTAGGTGATGGTTTTGGATTTTCTATTTTAAGCCACAGCTATTTGAAAGTCAGTAAAAATATTTGGCATTTATAAAATGTAGGCATTTCTGTGGACTTAGGCATTTATGACTTATTTTTATTAAAGGGTAAAAATTAAAATTAAAGTCTGAGGTGACTGATGCTTGTTTTAGAGGTTATTACTGAATTTGGAGATCTGTTGAGCTTGTCATATTCCTGTTAATTTCATCAAGTTGTTGTTCAGTGTTGTAACCTGTAGCATAGTGTGATCATCCAGTAGATCATACAAGATTTTGTAGGCCCCCTTCCTCACAGCTGCCATAATATAATGTACTGTAGCAACTACGGAAACTGCTGTGTGAACATTATAAATTAATGTATCTTATCTGAACTTTAGTATTCAAAGCGGAGAGCCGGTGACCTGTTGGTTTGCCTGTAACTGTGGACTTCAGTTTTGGGGTTTGGCTGAACTCCCAGATCAGGACTCCCAGATCACAGATATATCTCAACCTTAAATAGGGAGCATCTCTTTTGTTACAAATTGGAGAGGTTGCAGTCCAACTGGTTGTGAGTTGGTGAAGTTGTTTTCTGCCTGCCGGGACTGTCAGTTTTGTTGCGGTTGCTATTCCTGCTTTATGCAAAGAAGCTGACGTGTGTCAGGGCATTCTTTAGTTTTTAGTTACGTGATGATATCTTAATGACTGAAGAGAGGTTTAAGAGTAGGCTGATCATTCGAATTTATGTGTTTACTTGTATCAAAACTTTTAGAAAAGGACTTGGAGTTTGTACTCTGAATTTCCTACAATCAAGGTAACGTGTCCACAGTTACCTTGCTTGCCCCAGCAAGCTTGGAAAAATGGATAACTGGATTGGTTTACAGTCTGTTTAAAAATACTGCCACTGAGTTACATAAAGGATTAAGCTGTGCTTTGTGAAAAAGCAGTATAAATACAGGTGAGAAACATAATGAGAAGCAGAGACATAAGTGGTGGCTTGACACCCACTCATTAAGTATGAGTTTAATAGCATTAAGAAACATAGATTCTTATTAGAACTTTTTATTTGGTGATGCTTGTTTGGATAATAGCAGAGTGTGGATTATCATACAAAAGTGAAGTTATGAATCTTGTGAACACACAACCCCCCCTCAGTGTCTACCCTTTCCTTGCACTTAACATGGTTGTTGCTGGATTTTTGGCTGTCAGACAGTAGGCTTTCCTCTCCTTGGAACTTTCCTAAGAGAATTGGGGAACAATAATGTGATATCTAATTAAACTTGGAAAAAAGTGTGTTCTGGTCATGAATATAATAACCAGGGAAACAAGCAAAAGCAGAAAGAACATGCAAAACTTGAATGGATGTGTTCACAGTCAAAGATTCACTCTGCACTGTCCATACTTTTACAGTGGATACACAGTGAATCTGTTCTCTATGTCTGGTTGTTAGAGGAAGCTTGTTACTCTACAGGTCTGTTTATATTTCACTTTCTAATCAGAAGGCATATCCTCTTGCTTTTTTTATATGCTCTTTGGATGTTTTACTGCTCCCATTCTATCTGCGTTGCTTGCTATATTCAGTGATATAACTTCAGTAAGTTTTTTTTTTTTTTTTTTTTTTTTTTTTTTTTTTTTTTTTAAAAAAAAAAGAGAGCCGTTATTAAGGGCTGAAAATCAAGTCAGACTGGGGCTAGTCGGGGCTAGTCTTTTTGCTGCTGACTAGAGGGGACTACTGAGTTTCTGTTCTAAGAATGTAAAATTGGGAGGGATGTTGGGGATTGTCAATTCCTATCCTTCACTGTCAAAGGCAGATGTTCCAAAGTTCAAACTGATCAAATTTTAAGAAGGATATCTTGAGTTAGCTGTAAAGAAAATAATTACTTCTATGATAACTAGAAAACCTCTTGTTTTTATACAAAACTTACCCGTGGCTAATTTATAGCAACTTGGTTTTGTGCCAACATTGTTCCTTCACCCTGCTGCTGCTCTCTGATGTTTTTATGAACAGTCCTGCCCCCAGCTTTTCTTTCACTAAGGTAATAAAATTAAACTCTTTTGGTCACTTCTCATAAGACAATCTCTCATTCCCCGTAATCACATTTTTCAGATTGGTTTTATATTTCTTGAATGCAGATGGCCTGAATTGTACGTAGCTTTTCAGGTAAAGTCTTATTATAGCACCATGTTAGTATTAATTTTTGTCCAACCAACCCAGGACCACTGTGTTACACAGGCTCATGCTGTTCCAGCTTTTATTTTGCTTCCAGGTAATGAATTCCAGGCATCGAGCAGATATTCAATTACAGCGTCAAACTGAGATTTTATATTTTGTACTGCTAAATGTCATCATATAATTATTACTATAGTCTTTGCGGTGCTACTTTGATCTTCCTGTGTCAGCAAATTTTTCAAAGCACTCCTATTTTCATGCCAAGGCTATTAATGAAAATATCTGAAAGATCAATAAGCCTAATCTCTTTGAGAAACGCCACAGATTTCTTCCTTCAGAAGAAATCCCTGGATGAATGTAGAAAGTTACTTACTAGCACCTGTGTATTCCAGGCAGTTGTTGCAAGCATCTCCATGGTTCCTGCTGGGGTCTGCCTGCATTGCATTCGCTGCACATACAGTGCAGGTGTTCCCAGCTACCTCGTGCTGTTGCAGTGGAGTTAGAGCAGTCCAGACCTTTCAGCATGGCCTGCAAAGGCAGGCTGAGGAGCTGGGAAAGTCTGGGATAGCTAAATTGGCATAACCTATGCCAAATTTTATCATAGCTGCGCTGCAGGAAGAGTGCGGACTGTTAGAAGGGCATTCTTGGATACATTTGGGTGATACTGCAGTCGTATCTGTAGCAGCAAGCTTGCATGCCATAGCAACTTTCTATCAAATTTGGCCTGGAGGCAATATATCCAAATAAAATATGAATTGAGTAATCGATTTTGATAGAAGGTGTGATTGTGCCACCGAATGTTGGCTTGTTCATGCAATCTTACAGCAGTTGATTTGTTGTACTTTAGAGTACTCTGGGCAGTGACCTAAAAGTAAAGGGCTTAGTATTATATATCAGGAGTGGATAATTTCTGTCCTATCGGGTGTTGGTTTTCCAGTAGATTTTGTTGAAGACTTTGTTTGTTTTAAAACTCTGCCTTGCTGTTTCAGCTCCCGAATCTGTTGTTTTATGGCCCACCTGGAACTGGAAAGACTTCCACAATTTTAGCAGCAGCTAGAGAACTCTTTGGGTAAGCTGGAATCCAGTAGCTTTGGTATAATTATCTGCATCAAATGTCTGCCAGTCATGTGGCATGATGTGGCTGCTCCTCATTTGTTTTTACATGGCTTCTGGAAACTCTCACATCTGTTGAAAGCTTTTTTTTTTTTTTTTAGGAAGCGTTTCATGTTCTTGTTCACTTGTAACATGACATTTCTTTCCATGTTGTCCAGTCACAAGTCTGTCACCAATATAGATTTGTAACACTTTCTTGAGACTAGCAGCCGTGTAACCCTATGTACTTTCAGCTATACGTTTGTAACAGAAAAGAGTATGAAAACAAATGCATTGCATTTGCCTTATCGAACTTCACAAAGGAATTCTAATTCTAATAGTATCTTCAGTAAATTCTTGGTATACCCTTATTTCAAGGCACTTTGTGAGAAGGTTGGATCTTACCCTTTCCATTATGTAGCATTTAGTTGTGCCTGAAAGTAAAAATGGGAGTTGAAACAGGTGTTACGTAATTCCTATAAACTCTTGGTACACTTGGGAATTTTTGACTGTTGAACTCGCACTGCGCTATAAACAGAAAATGCGTAAGAAGCCAGCTTGATCTTTTGAGTAAATCTAATGTCAACTTTGGTGCTTCCCCCCCCCGCACCTTGTATCTAATTTTTGGCTAGTGATGTTTTTTAGGAGAGGGAAACTCCATCGTGCATCCATTTGAATTCTCAGATTTTTAGATCCCTTAGGTTCAACTGTATTTTTTTTTTTCTTGGAGGTACTACTCTCTACTTCTCTAAATACTACCTGTGTTGTGTTTTCTAGATGTGTGCTTTATAGCAGTATTGCAGGTGCAGAGCACTGCAAATCACTGTATCTGGTGATTTTTTTCTTTTTTTTTTATTCCTTCTTCCACTCTAATCAGAAGTAGAAGGGTACAAAACATAATGTCCTAAATTTATTTTGCCAACTTCCTCCCTTTTTCCTGGATAACTGGTGTAATTTTTAGGCTTCACTGTTTCCTGTGGCCTAGGAGGCAATTGTAAAAATAGCTAATGGAAATTGATATCTAACATTTAATGATTTCCAACATAACTGATTGCTAATAAAGAACATTATTTAGCAAAAATCCCTACTATACAAGAAATCCAGACTGATTGTTGTTTTACTTTGTAATATATCATTATAAAGTTAACAGCTAGTATGTTGTAATGAACAATTTGCAGGCCTGAATTATTCCGGCAAAGAGTCCTCGAGTTAAATGCTTCGGATGAGCGTGGAATACAAGTGATTCGGGAAAAAGTGAAGGCTTTTGCCCAGCTAACTGCATCTGGAACCCGGGCAGAGTAAGCATGGGGTCAAAGCTGACCCTGCTCAACGGGCTTGCTTTCCTAGGACCCTGCGTGTGGTTGTTTTTATTTAAATTAATTTTATAATCCTAATATAAGCAGTGAGTTTGCACTGCCTAGAAGTTTGTAACATGCTTTGATTTCGTGTTGAGAGATTGAATACCTGGGTCGGGTTTTTGTTTGTTTTTGTGGTGGTGTTAGGGTTTTTCATGTGGGGAGGGGAAAATCCTCCAAGGATCTAGTCTGCTGCATGTGGTCATACCGTCTTGATTTTGGAAATGTTGCCTGACTACTATAGAAACACTTCTCATAAATTATGGTAGGAATTACTTCTCTAATACTCCTAATATGCAATATTATATGCAAAATTGCTGCTAGTTAGTAAAAGACTAACAAGGTTCTGGTAAAGGATCAAATTGTGGAATGTAACAGGAAGAAACTGTGTGTCAGGACCATTTGGCAGGAAATGTTCTAAATTTGGGTACTGAAAGTAGCCTGCTGCAGTACTGCTTACATTTCTGGGAATCAGGAAAGCTGTAAAAGAAAACACTGTATTAGCTATTAAATGGAGTAACTTAAAGCATGCATAAGAGTAATACACAATTTTAGCAGTGTTCAGGTGTCATTTTTCGTATATGAAATCATATATTTGAGGTTTTTTTTTTTTTGTCTCCAGTGGTAAAGTTTGTCCTCCTTTTAAAATTGTGATTCTGGATGAAGCAGACTCTATGACTTCAGCAGCCCAGGCAGCCTTAAGACGCACAATGGAAAAAGAATCTAAAACGACACGTTTCTGTCTTATTTGTAACTACATCAGCAGGTTTGTGTGGAATGTTTTACTTTCTTGGGCTTGTTGCACTTCCTGTTCAGCACTTTTCTTTTTTTCTCCTATGGGACTGATGCCTGTTTTTCATAGCTTTCACTTAGTAGAGCTGAAGCTATGTGAGTATTATAAGACTGAAGACTACGTTTATGATCAACTTGTATTCTCTATAGTATTGCAGTTTTAGAGTTACGTTGCTGTCTTCTGCCCTGATAACTTCATCTGTTCGATTGTGACTCATGAAGTCATTTGCCAAGACACTTCTTTTTTTTTTTTTTCCCCTCAGAATAATTGAACCTTTAACATCTCGATGTTCCAAATTCCGCTTCAAACCTTTGTCAGACAAAATCCAGCAGCAGAGAGTATTGGATGTTGCTGAGAAAGAACATGTGAAAATCAGTGGTGAGGTAACTTCATAACTGCTATATAGTTTTATTGCTTAATCCAGTGCATAATTGCATTGCAGTGAAAGGAGGTTAATTAGCACCGTTTTTCCAAGCTGCTCAGTTGTGCTCAATATAAAATACAAACTAGATGTTATTCTCATCCATAGATAGGGTAGAGTTTTCACAGGCTTTCTAAAACCAGAGAAATGTCAACCAAAGCAAATTGGCATAAAATCACAGGGCTTTTAGTTCTGTCCTGTGTATGCTCACATTAAACCATCCTTCATTCTGATGTTTTCAACACACATTTGCACTGCTTACAATGCAAATGTTACATAATTAAGAATGTATTCAGTACATTATATTTCCTGTATTACCTTTCAAACTGCTCGAACTGTGTATTTTTCATGAGATTTTGAAGATGGCAAACGAGTAAAGGTAAAGTAAATACTGTACTAGGTGCTTTTGTTCCTGTGCATCATTTAAATGCAAAAGAAAAATCAGAATTGCATTTCAGCATATACAAAGAGGTGTTGACAGATCAGAGGAGTTAAGGATAACTTAGTCCACAGAATATAATTATGCATCTCGTGTATCAATTGCCTCCTGTTTCAAAGAGCAGATTAAATCTGCTGCCTCTTACTTCAGAGAATATGTTAAAAGCTGTGTAGATAACATAAGTCTCTGAAATATAGGATAAACAGTGGATCACACCACAGCTGTGGACTGCTATCCTAACCCTCACTTCAGCTTTGAGCAAGTAACTTGAGAAGTGAGAAGTGGGGATGTATTTGTAATGTGAAACGCTGTTCCTAAGAGCTGCCATCTGCATTAGACTTGTAGTAATATTTGTATTAATAGAGAGCTTGCTTTGTGAGCTTGTGTGTTGAAGCTGTCTGTGATCAATCTGCTTCAGGCATTACTTGATATCGTAAAATCAATTTACTGAAAAAGTGTACTGGCTTTTAATTAACAGTGGAAATATAAGTTTTTATTTTTTCCATGTTGTTCCTCAGGCAGTATCTTACCTTGTTAAAGTGTCAGAAGGAGACTTAAGAAAAGCAATTACTTTTCTTCAAAGTGCAACTCGCCTAATGGGCGGGAAAGAGATCACAGAGAAGATAGTCACTGAAATTGCTGGGGTAAGTTATGCTGTACAGTTGCACCTGTAATTAACCTGAAAAAGGTTTGACAACCTGACCAAGTGTGTTTATTACCCAAAGTTTGATTAAAAAATGATTTTATTCCTCTTAGCATTGTGAGTATGGTACCAATACACAACTGTTCCCTCCCTCTGTAATTTTACTGACTGCCTGATTCGGTGCACTTGCTCAATAACAAATCTCTAGCAGCTTACTGCATAACAAAAGGAAAACTGTAAAATAGCCCTACAGTTTAAGCCGAGTTTGAAATATTCTGCCTGCGGATGCAAGACATGTTGCCTTTTGTTGGATAGTAGACAAGAAGGTTGTCCTGGTGATTGGACATTTTATAGCATCACAAAACGGGATTGGGAAGCACTGCAGGACTGACTTTATTGGCTCATTTTTCAGTGCGATGCTCCCAGTAACCCTGGCCCTTTAACAGCTGTGCAGCTTCTGTGTTTCAGCAAAGCAGCAGTGGTTTCTCTAGG